>ONZH01014799.1:0-21529 GCA_900303285.1 Rhinella marina | reverse complement strand
TGACTGATACCCTGTTAATGGTGGCTATTTTAGTCTGCGACCCAGACAATGTCGCACAGAGAGTTTTCTGGATCAAGCTGTAGATGATTTGGTAGCAATGACTTGGTTGTATTCTGTGACGTTACAGAAAGTGTCATCTGGACAGTATATACGGATGGGAGCTAGTGTACTGAACTGTGACACACAGAAAGGTTACACACAGCTGAGTAAAATGGATTTGTATCACTGAGCTAAACAACTGAAAAAATAATTTTTTTTTTTATATTTTGTTTTTTTGGGAACGTGACGTGCAGGAACTATGGTAGGACTGACTGACACCCTGTTAACGGTGGCTATTTAGTCTGCGACCCAGACAAATATCGCACAGAGAGTTTTCTGGATCAAGCTGTAGATGATATTGGTAGCAAATGACTTGGTTGTATTCTGTGACGTACAGAAAGTGTCACCTGGACCATATATACTATATGGATTGGAGTGAGTCAGTGCTGAACTGTGACACACAGAATGGTTCCACACTGCTGTGTGCAATGGATTTGTATCACTGAAATAAAACAATAAAAAAAAAACAGGTTTAGATATGGAGATAGCTGCACTACTAGTGCCAGCCAGCCAGCCAAGCCAGGAGACAAAAAAAAATTCTTCTAGCCCTTAGAAGGGCTGTAGGGTTCTTTGTGGGTGATTCCTGCCTAACTGAGAACTAAATTCAGGCCCTAACACTGTCCCTGAAAGGCAGCAGCTCTATCCCTAACGACTTCCAGACGGCATCTGAGCCGAGCGCCGCGGCCAGTCACTAGTATATTCCAGGGTCACCTGATCAGGCCAGCCAACCCCTGCTATCGACATGTAAGGGCCCCACGTGCTGCTGGGTGTACTGTAGAGTCTCCTGGCTTGTGATTGGCTGTGTTTATAGGCGCCAAAAAAGCACGATGCGGAAGTTGCCATTTCCTCGAGTATGGCGAGATACTCGTCTGAGCTGCGAGTACTTACGAGTACCCTAATACTCGAGCGAGCACCAAGCTCGGACGAGTATGCTCGCTCATCTCTAGTTAACAACAAAACAAAACTCAATATTTATTACCCCGATTCTGCAGTTTGCAGAAACACCCCACATGTGGTCGTAAACTGTTATTTGGGGATACGCCAGGGTTCAGAAGGGGAGGAGCAGTATCTGCATTTTCTAACATGGAATTTTTTGTCATGGTTTTTAGGAGCAATAACTTTTATTTTAATTTTTTGTGGACTGAGCTGCGTGAGGTCTTATTTCTTGTGGGACAAGCTGTGCTCTTTATTGGCACCATTTTGCGGTACATCCGGCTTTCTGATCACTTTTTAATCTAATTTTTGGAAGGTAACTAAAAACAAAAAAAGCAGTTTAGGGGCATTTTTCTATATTTTTTTTACACCATGGGGTAGATCATGTGATATTTTTGTAGAGCCAGTTGTTATGGATGCAACAATACCAAATATGTATATTTTTTTAAAAAAATTTTGCGTTTTATAC
Source organism: Rhinella marina (assembly GCA_900303285.1). Lineage (NCBI taxonomy): Eukaryota > Metazoa > Chordata > Amphibia > Anura > Bufonidae > Rhinella > Rhinella marina. The sequence goes on along the minus strand of ONZH01014799.1, from coordinate 20,028 downwards.
AATAAGATCTTTTTTAGAAAAAAATCATGTTTTTGTGTTGCAATTTTTTAACAGCCTTTTTTTTTTCATTTTTCTGGTTATGATCTTGTGTGGGGCTCATTTTTTGTGGGATAAGGTGATGTTTTTATTGATATCATTTTGGGATGCATACGACTTTTTGATTGTTTGATATTATGTTTTTTTGTAGGTGAGGCGACAAAAAAAGAGCTGTTTTGGCATAATTTTTATTAGATTTTTTTACGCAGTTCACTTGATGGGGTAGTTCATGTGATACTTTTATAGAGCCGGTCGTTTCGGACGCGGTGATACCAAATATGTCTATTTTATTTATTTATTTTTATTTGTAACATTTTTTTAATGACATATTTGGGGGAAAATTATTTTTTTTATATGTGATTTTTTTTTAATATAATACTCTATTTTTTTTAATTATTTTTTTATTTTTTATTTTACACTTTGTGTCCCCCATAAGGTCATACAAGACCTCAGGGGGGCATTTAACTTCACTTACTTATTATTATTTTTTTTTTACACTTGATTTCTCCTGTAACTGGGTTTGACATAGTAGCCCCAGTTACAGGGGAAATACATTCCCAGAGAGGCTGTACAGCATAATACTATGCTGTACAGCCTCAGTGCAGGGCTGATCGGGTCTATGAGAGACCCGGCAGCTCCTGCACGCTCCCGGCCCCGGCGATCACGTGACCGCCGGGCCACAACAAGAAGCGCAATAGCGCTTCCTGCTCTGTATACACAGTGCTCGGTGAGCGCTGTGTATACAGCGATCTACAAGGCAGGGACCCCTGGGAACGGTCCCTGCCTTCTCTTTGGGGTACCCTGCTGTCACTGACAGCAGGTACCCAACTGTGCAGCTGCACGATTAGCGTGCAGCTGCTATTTCTGAATGGATGTTCAGAAACGTCAATTCAGAAATAGACAACCACTTCACGGACGTTTATATACTATGGGCGGACGTGAAGTGGTTAAAGAGAGTCTTTTAACCAGTTTGCAGTTGATTTCACCCTGTCTGCTTTCTTGTCTTTCTCCTAAACAGAAGAAGCTGGTGTGATAAATGCTATCACAGTGGTAAGGTACTTAAAGTGAAAGTGTCATCAGAAAATGACATGCTGTTTATATCACTTTTTATGTTTAACATATTTTAAAATAATTTTTGATTAGAGATGAGCGAATCGATTCATCGATTCGTTGATTCGTATAGAATCTTGGGAATTTTTAGCTGCGAAGCGAATCTAAATATTAGGTGATTTGCTTCGGCTTTGTACGTATTCGCTACGTAGTTTGTCCTATAAATTATACGCTATTGCTACGTATAAGTTACTCTATGCGCTGTTGCGTACAAATTCAGTTCATTAGCGATGAAGACGCCTCCCTGGTAGCTCTGCCCCCTTCTCCAGTACGAGAGGAAGATGAGGCAACTCAGGCAATTAAGATGGCGAGACAGCAAGGCCTTGACTGGGGAGGCATGGTGTGGGGCACCGACCCCTATGAGGAGAAGGAATCGGAGGAGATCTACGTCTCTCAACATGTCTGGCAGCCTAAGTAGTCGGTTGAGGTGCCCGCTGAGGTGTTCACTCCGCCGGCTGATGCGGCGGAGGCAGCAGAAGTTCCCGCTCCGACGCGCAAGGACTACTCCCTTCGCCAAAATTTGATGGTCCCCGAAGCTGTCACCCGGAACGCCCTGACCCTCTGGGAATACAAAAAGTTGGTAGAGGAGTGGGTTGTGCAGGTGTTGGAGCACCCATGGTCCGGTGACCCCAAGCTGGAGCGCAGAAAGGGTACCGTTCTGTGGTTCAGTGTCGAACGGGGAGTTGTTTTTATCGCAGATGAGGAGATGGCAGAAGAATTATATGTGAACCTCCGTTCTGTAAAGCGGCCGTATCTTCCGCCCTTCCGCCACAATCTCCACACAGGGGATTACGTGGAGTATACCCCTATGAAGAGCCTCCAAGGCCCCTTTGCTACTGGGGTGAAACTCCTTACGCGACCAGCTACTCCTGATGAGCCCCCAGAAGACTGGACTGAGGAGGCCCAGGCCGCAGAAGAGGCTCGGTGTTCCCATGAGACCAATGATGGGACTCTGCGATCTGAGGAGAAATCCCAAGCTCAGCTGGAACCCCTGATACCAGAGTTGCCGCCGCCGCCGATCCTCCATGTGGGACAGATGACCACCAACAGTTTCGTGTACCAGCCATCGGTGGTACAATACCAAGTGCCATGCCCATGGCAGGTGCAGGCCACACAGTCCACCACTCGCGGAAGACCATTACCGGAGCCCTTACAGCCGGAGATTCTGTTATCTTGTATGCCGGCGGGAGGATCTGGCCCCTACAAGGTAAAGGTAAAGTTGCCATTGCCCTTGCCAGTGTGACCGCCCGGTCACTACCAAGACCATCCCTGAGAGGTCGGTGGAGCTCTGCTTCCACAGACAGTGTAGCTTTCATGAGGCAGGAGCGCCCTCTCATGTCTTTTAGCTCCAGTAGCAGTGAAGAGGACCTGCAGGCCCTTAAGTAAGGATCCTGCAGCTTTTATGGGAGCCACAATGTGGACTTTACTTGAAGGGTGAGCACTAGTTGGCCTTTGTTTTTATTTTTGTTGCCCTGCGTTTGTCCTCACCCAGATGGACATGGATTGTCCCATCAAAAAAAAAGTTTTAACCAAGTTGCGCATACATGCGCCTCATGCCTTTTTTCCCCGTGAAAGAGGGTTTTTTAAGGAACCTTTGCTGCTATTTTATTACCCATTTGGATTACAAATTACAACTGAGTTTGGGACTCTGTTCCAGTTGTATGACAAGCGTCAGAAGAAAAGAGACTTAAACGTGTCCGTGAGCATACTATGTAGGTGGGTGATATTTAAAATGTTTACATTATACCTATAATGTATTTGAACTATATTGTTTGCACTGGATTGTTTGCACTAATGTTTTTACCTTTCAGCAACGTTTTCAAGTATATTGCCCATTGTGTGTATTTCTTTACAGGTACCGCAATGTGTCCTCATATTCACTTTATTGTATGGTGGATGGTTGTACTATGCACTCACCTCTATTTTTGATGATGATTTTTAATTTTCCATCTCACTTTTTATATTTAAACTAAAACTAAAAATCCTGCAGTTTTTGTGCTTGCCACTGTGTCTAATAATTTTTTTGCTTTGTAAATGGTGTTAAGAACATAATGTTCAGGAAATAGAATAAAAAAAAAATCAGAAAATAAAAACAAATTAGAAAAGAGGAGATGTGTTTTTATCTGATTTTAACTAGCAGATAAAATTTTTGGTGACAGATTTCCTTTAATGTTGGAATCCGCTGACATGAATTGTCAAATTTGTTCATAGATTTGAAGGAACAGGCTGTTCCTGGTTGATTTATATCTGAATCTCCAGTAAAGTACAACAATAGTACATTTAATTTATTTCCATTGGACACTTCTTTAAATTGTTTGCTGCAGCTAGGTGTTTAACATAGATAGACTCACACTACTTCTTCTTTAGACTATTTTATTTTTTGTTTAATATGAGTAAAACCTTTTTTTAGAATATTTTAAATTTGAGTTATTTCATCTGATTGAAATTCTCTTATTGCAAATATCTTCATTTATTAAGATGAAGGACATATTTCCTGTATAGGAAATATATCACTATAGTTAATATACACAGGAGGGCATTTATCAAGTCTGCTATGCCAGTTTTGTGACATAAAAATGTTGTAATTAATGACTGCATGTGACAATTGGTGCACCACTGCAAATAAATTCCCGCCACAGTATTTAATATTTTGTTAACTTTGCTGCACACTTCTTAATCTTTGAGAAAACCTATTTAATGTAGACTCATTCAGTACTGTCTATAAGATTGTTACTGTGCACTGACAAATAATTATTTTTGTTTGATGCTTCAGCTCAAGTTTAACTTCAAGACTCTAAATGTAATGGGTTTTGTTTTTGTCAACCTGAACTTTTGGTTTTAAAAAGTAACACCAAGTAACATCTTTAATCTCATAAGAAGATTTACAAAGAACAAAAAAATGCTCACTCCATCAAATATATTCTTTTGAAATCCATGAACTAAGCAATGTTCAAGGAAAAGATTTTCAAGCATTTCATTTATTTTAAAGTGAAGCAAGTAGTTGAATGTGTAGTGTTTCATAAAATGTACTCTATTGTATTACAAGTTTCATAAAGTCTGATAATCAATATCATTGGTTAATTAAAACATGTAAAAACATAAATGCTAATACAATGGAATAGGTATGGGTACATTAGCTCTGTATCTGCAAAATAAGTGAGAGTAGCTGATGTAGGTACTGCCAGCTCTAAAAACATATCAAATAAAATACTCAATTGGCTGAATGTAGATATAATCCAGACTAAATTAAAGGTATTGTCTAAATATTTTAGACTGATGATCTATCCTTAGGGTAGGTCATCAATATCTAATCAGTGCGGGGCCTGAATCCTAGCACCTCACCTATCAGCTATTTAAAAAGGTAGCCACAGTGAGTGCTATGGCCTCTACCTAGTCACCTTCAATGGTCACATTGCCTAGGTATAGCTCAGTCCTATGGGGCAGAGCTGTGATACAAAGTACAGCCACTATAAAATGAATGGCATTGTAGTTGGTAAACTTGCAAGTAGATCGCAACACTCACTGGAGCACCACAGCCTCTTAAAACAACTTATTGTCAGGGATGCCAAGAGTCCTTAGGCTAGATCATCATTATAGAACACTCAGAAACCCTTTTGAGTAGAAGTACATTTGAACAAGGCTTCAAGTTTAGATGGATTACAATCAAGAGATTTTAAAGAACTCCATTCAGTTGTTAGTGTTACCTTGTTCATAATATGTAGATATTTCCTAGTGACTGGCATTAGGCCAAGGAACTGAAGCAAGGCTTTTGAGGCCTATCCACACGTTTTCAATGCTGTTGAAATCAAGGGACTGTGATGGCCATGGTAAAACCTTTAGCTTGCGCCTTTTCATGTAGTCTATTGTGGATTTTGAGGTATGTTTAGGATCATTATTAGTGATGAGCGAGCCGAAGCGGCAAGATTCGGGATTCGCTCGAATATTGCCCGCTTCGGCTCGGCTCGGCATCACGAGGCAGCGCGGACTCGTGACTATCCGTGCGTCACTGCCCGCGTGAAATGCCCGTTTTTTTCAGCCAATCAGCAGCAAAGGTAAGCCTATGGGAACCCCTGCTGTGATGTAACAGCCCCTATGTCTCCCCAGCACTGATTGGCTGGCAGTGACATGTGACCGAAATTGACCTATGGTAGGGAGTCTAGGATCTGCAGCCTCAACCTCATTCTGCATTGGGAAGGGGACCAGACAAGACATAGGAGAGTTAGCTCGTGTAGTGTGTGCAGCAGGCAGTTAGAACTTAGGAGTTAGGAAGCAAGAAAAGTCTTTTTAAAGACTATCTTTACTCTGAAAAACAGTATATACTATCAGCCTGTATTCTGTGTAGGAAAAGAAAGCCACAACAGTCTGTTAAAAAGCAATTGATTCTCTGAAGGAAACTACAGTGTATGCTGTCAGCCTTTGTGTGCAGAGCTGGTACACAGGCACAAACTATACATATCTTAAACAGATATATTCCTGTGCATGATAGGATAGGTCTGAAAAGAATTACAGCAAAATATCTTTCTATATAGTGCGTTTATTCTGAGTGAGCTCAGCTGTCATAGACGGTACATCTCATCAGGGTGCCATATACCTAACAGCGTATAGATACCGTATTGCTCTGTGGTTTTGCGTTTAAGTTGCGCAAAGTGCGCATATTTTTTTTTTGGGATAGGTCTGAAAAGAATTGCACCAGCATATTTAACTATATAGTGCATTTAATCTGAGTGAGCTCAGCTGTCATAGACGGTGCTGTGAATACGGAATACATCTCATCAGGGTGACATATACCGAACAGCGTATAGATACCGTATTGCTCTGTGGTTTTGCGTTTAAGTTGTGCAAAGTGCGCATATTTTTTTGGGGGGATAGGTCTGAAAAGAATTACAGCAAAATATCTTTCTATATAGTGCGTTTATTCTGAGTGAGCTCAGCTGTCATAGACGGTACATCTCATCAGGGTGCCATATACCTAACAGCGTATAGATACAGTATTGCTCTGTGGTTTTGCGTTTAAGTTGCGCAAAGTGCGTATAATAAATTTTTTGGATAGGTCTGAAAAGAATTGCAGCAAAATATCTTTCTATATAGTGCGTTTATTCTGACTGAGCTCTCATAGACACTACATCTCATCAGGGTGCCATATACCTAACAGCGTATAGATACCGTATTGATCCTTGACAATTATAATAATATAATACTGCTACTGTGCACATGGAGAACCCCAGAGTCAGGGGGAGAGGGGGAAGAGCTGGGAGAGGTGGAAGAGGTGGTCGTGGAGGGAGAGGTGGGAATCGTGGTGGTGCTGTGGTCACCGGTGATGACCGTGGTGTGCGTGGTGACTCAGTCCCGGCTGCTGTGGGTACAGTGGAAACACGTAAGGTCAGGGTGCCTGGTCGACTCCAGAAGTTGGTAGGGAAGCGTCCTACAACTCTGACAGACCCCAAACAACAACAGGAGGTGGTTCAGTGGATTGCAGAGAGCACGTCCAGCCACGTTTCGTCTGCCCCCTCATCCAGCCAGTCGACTTCTGTGAGCCTGGGTGTCTGTCCTCCAACTCGCCCTCCTTCTCCCCAGCCAGAACCCTCTAGGGGTATGTCCCACGGACAAAATTTATCCATGGAACTCTTCAGCCACCACTTCCCTGATGTGCCAGCGGACGAGCTGCTATGCCCTGATTCTCAGGACCTTTTGCTGTCTCCGGGTTATGAGAGTGGGGAGTTAGCAGTGGCGTCTGAGGAGGTGGTGGAAGATGACGACGAGACACTGTTGTCAGAGGTAGTTGTCAGGGACGTCACTGTGGAGTCTGAGGAAGACCTGGGGGATGATGAGGGGACAGATCCTACTTGGGTGGATGAGGCAACTGGAGGCAGTGGTTCAGACTGTGAGGCGACATCAGCTCCACAAGCTGTTGAGAGAGCCAGAGGGCAGCGACGAGGGAGAAGCCTGGGCCGAGTCACTACTTCACCAAGTGCTCCTACAGGTCACGCTCCAGCCCGTACTATGCGCCACTCCTTAGTTTGGGAGTACTTTAAGGATGATGAGGTCAATCCTCGTTTGGCGGTGTGCATTGCTCTGTGGTTTTGCGTTTCAGTTGTGCAAAGTGCGCATTTTTTTGGGGGGGATAGGTCTGAAAAGAATTGCAGCAAAATATATTTCTATATAGTACGTTTATTCTGACTGAGCTTTCACAGACGATACATCTCATCAGGGTGCCATATACCTAACAGCGTATAGTTACCGTATTGATCTGTGGTTTTGCGTTTCAGTTGCGCAAAGTGCGTATAATAAATTTTTTTGGACAGGTCTGAAAAGAATTGCAGCAAAATATATTTCTATATAGTACGTTTATTCTGACTGAGCTTTCATAGACGGTACATCTCATCAGGGTGCCATATACCTAACAGCATATAGTTACCGTATTGATCTGTGGTTTTGCGTTTCAGTTGCGCAAAGTGTGTATAATAAATTTTATAATAATATAATAAATACAATAAATATAATAAATACCCCCAGTTGAGTGAGTTGCTCACCAAGGTGCGGCGCATATGCGCCCATTTTCGCAAGTCCACCACCGATGCTGCGACCCTCAGGACTGTGCAAGGGCGGCTACAACTCCCTGTTCACTGGCTGCTGTGTGACGTTCCCACGCGTTGGAATTCGACGTTACACATGCTAGCCAGGGTGTACCAACAACGCAGGGCAGTTGTAGACTGCCAGCTGATCCCCCGAGGTGGTAGTCAGGCCAGTCAGCTTCCTCATGTCTATGCTGAGGAGTGGACGTGGATGGCTGGCATCTGCCAGGTCTTAGGTCCCTTTGAGGAGGCAACAGAGATGGTCAGTGGTGATGCACACATCATCAGTGTCACCATCCCTCTGTTGTGCCTCATCCAGAACTCCTTGAGGAACCTAAGATCTGAGGATTCAGCAGTGTCACAGGAGGTGGGGGAAGACAGTGACATTGAGAGCACCCTGTTGTCAGTTTCGCAGCGCGAAACTGAGGAGGAGGAGGAGGAGGCTGAGGAGGAGGAAGAAACTCTTGGGCACCATGCATCAGGGGGTGATTCCATGCTACCTGTTGAGCGGGTATGGGCTGAGGAGGATGAATTGGGGTCGGAGGAAGGGGGGGAGGAGGAGATGGAGAGTCCGCTAAGTGAGGAGGCTGAAGGCTTGCGTGTTGGCACAGTAGGGCACATGGCAGACTTTATGCTTGGCTGTCTTTGTCGTGATCCCCGGGTCAAGAGGATACTGTCCACCAATGACTATTGGGTGTACACCCTCCTTGACCCACGCTACAAGGACAACTTTGCCCAACTTATACCCGTGGAGGAAAGGAGCACCCGAGTCACTTTCTACCACAAGGCCCTGGTTCAGAAACTGCTACAGGCCTTTCCAGACCAGTCGAGCAACAGGGGGCGGACTGCAGTGGCTGAAGTTGGAGAGGAGAGGAGGGGGAAAGTCAGTGTAGGTGCCAAGGGCAGGGGTACACTATTCCATGCTTTTGCCAAGTTTCTTAAACCCCAGCAAGACAGTACAACACAGCCACAGGGCAGGCAGAACAGGGCGGAACAGTACCGCAAGATGGTGAGGGAGTATGTCGCGGACCAGACCAACGTCCTGACCGATAACTCCACGCCATATAATTACTGGCTGGCCAAGCTGGACAGGTGGCCAGAACTTGCGCAGTACGCTCTTGAGGTGCTTGCCTGCCCAGCTGCAAGTGTACTGTCTGAAAGGGTTTTTAGTGCCGCCGGTGGTATAATTACGGACAAACGGACACGCCTGTCCACCGACAACGCTGACATCCTCACGTTCATCAAGATGAACAGGTCATGGATATCCCCCCAGTTCTCATCCCCACCTCAGGCTACCTCCTAAATTGCTCGCTTTCCTCCTCCTCCTCCTCTTCATCTGAGTTGCATATGCAACAATTTTTCTGGAAAGTCATCCGTCTTTCTACTAACAATCTTTCAGGAAAGTCATACGTCTTTCTAATAACAAATTTTCAGTAAAGTCATCCGTCTTTCTAATAACAATTTTTCTGGGAAGTCATCCGTCTTTCTAATAACAAATTTTCAGTAAAGTCATCCGTCTTTCTAATAAAAATTTTTCTGGGAAGTCATATGTCTTTCTAATAACAATTTTTCTGGGAAGTCATCCGTCTTTCTAATAACAATTTATCAGGAGTCATGCGGCTTTGTAACCAAATTTTTTAGGAAAGGCCATGGGTTTCTATACACACAGTGCTGACGGAAGCCCATCAGCCTTTCTAAACACAATGCCCACTTCCTCTCCCAAGCGGTTGTGGTGCTGATGTTGCCTCACACTTAACCCCTTCCCAACCAGCGCCGTACATGTACGGCGCTGGTGCGGGGGGACATGACGCCAGCTCACGGGCCGCTACTTACCGCCATCGGTGGCGTCTTCTAGGCCCTTCTGATGCCGTGATCACACGTGATCACAGCATCAGGTTGCGTCTGAACCCAGAGGCGTACGCTTCCGGGTGGTGTACAGACGCACCGAGTGGCCAATCGGGATGTCTGTACACCATATGAAAACTGTAATCCTCGCTGGTGAGGATTACAGTTTTCAAAGTGCAATTCTTATTCTGGCCACTAGATGGCAGGCCAAGATAAGAAATGAGCAATTCATGGATTTATCTCAGTCTAGTAAATCCCTGATTGCTCATAAAGAAAAAAAACACAATATATCAGCTTATATTTGAGCTTAAAAATAGTCAGAACATTTTTTTTAAAAAATGTTAAAAAATATATAAAAAATAAAAAATATATAAAAGTTCAAATCACCCCCCTTTCTGTATAATGAAAAAATCAATACCTAAATAACAATAAATATAGACATCATGGGTATCACCGTGACCAAAAACGCCCGTACTTTTAAAATTTTAAAAAAAAAATTCCAATACGGCGGTGGAAAAAAGCGTCCAAATGGCGATTTGCCGTTTTTTGTCGCTTTTTTTTCTAAAAAAAATTAAATAAAAAGTGATCAAAAAGTCATACACACCCTAGAATAGTATCAATAAAAACTTCAGATCGCCCCGCAAAAAATGAGCCCCCATACAGCTCCATACACATAAATACCAATAAGTTATAGGGGTCAAGATATGACAAGGAAAAAAAAAAAAAAGGGCAACTTTCTAATTATTTTATCACTAACAAAACGCAGGAAAAACTATACATATTAGGTATTGCCGGATTCGTACTGACCAGTAGAATGAAAGTAACTGGTCAGTTTTAATGCACATTGAACGCTGTAAATAAGAAACCCGTAGAACTGTAGCGGAATAGCGCTTTTTTTGCAATTTCACCCAATTTGGAATTTTTTTCCCGCTTCCCACTACACCATATACAATATTAAATGGTGGCGTTGGAAAGTACAACTTGTCCCGCAAAAAACAAGCCCTCATACAGCTATCTGAACAGAAAAATAAAACAGTTATGGCTGTTTGAAGGCAGGGAGCGCAAAACGAAAATGCAAAACCGAAAAAACCTCCGGGGTAGAAAGGGTTAAAATTGATCTGTTCCGCTCTCTTCCTCGGGCTGTCTGCAGAGAAGGCGGACGCTCCAAACCAGTTTCATGGCGGCTCTCCGGCCCCTCATTAAGCCCAGGATCGTCAAGAAGCGGACGAAGAAGTTCATCCCCCACCAATCAGACCGTTATGTAAAGATTAAGCGTAACTGGCGTAAACCCAGAGGTATTGACAACAGAGCCCGCAGGAGGTTCAAAGGGCAGATCCTGATGAAGGGGCGTAACTATAGGGGAAGCAGGGGAAGCGGCTGCTTTGGGGCCCAGACCCACAAGGGGCCCCTTCAGGAGGAAGACTAAAACATTTTACTGTCAGGGGCCCCTAAACAGTATTATACAATAACGTTATATACACTGACACTCTAGGAAACAGACTGAGCAGCTGCCAGGCCTTGTCTGAGAGAGCGCAACCTTGACTAGGCACAAGAATGAGGGTTGCATGTAAGTTGGGGGTTGTGAAGAAGTTGCTGTGGGGGCCCTGTTCAAAGATTTGCTGTGGGGCCCAGCTAGTTGTAGTTACGCCACTGTCCTGATGCCCAACATTGGGTACGGTAGCAACAAGAAGACCAAACACATGCTGCCCACAGGGTTCCGCAAATTCCTGGTCCACAATGTCAAGGAGCTCGAGGTTCTGTTGATGAGCAGCAAGTCCTTCTGTGCAGAAATCGCCCACAACGTCTCCTCAAAGAACCGAAAGACCATTGTGGAGAGAGCGGTACAGCTCGCCATCAAAGTGACGAACCCCAACGCCAGACTGCGCAGCGAAGAGAACGAATAAATATCTCTGTGGTTATTTGTGCTAAATAAAAGTTAAATAAACACAAAAAAAAGGTCTGTTCCTCTGCCTGATCCACCCAAGTTGAATCTGTCCCATCATGAGAAAGTCCCCCCAAGGAGTCCCCACTGTAACTTGCTTCACTTTCAACTACCTCCCCCCCGACACCTGTGTCTCGCCATTGTCCACCACCTCCTCAGACAACACTGGTAAATCCCCACTGTCAGCACACTGAGACTGCAAAAGGTCTTGCGAATTGGGGCAGAGAATGTTCTGGGGTAGCACATCAGAAAAGGGGTGACTGTGGGGTTCCAGGGAGTACGTGACCACATGCAATCTCCATCTAAAAAGTCATACTGAGGCTCACCGCCATGCTTTACACTGCAATCTTATTACTGAGGCTCACCACCATGCTTCACACTGCACTCTTATTGAAAGACAGACAATCAGGGGTTCACCGCCAGGTTGTCAGGCAGCATTTTTAAGTGGGTCACCATTACTGTGTCCCTGAAAATTGCCTTGGGGTCATCACCAGACTATTGGCCAGATTTAGAAAAAATGGTGCAATTAGGGAGCCTCAGAGGCATCCCTACATGCTGACCCTGGTGTTTCCTATCCATTTCCAAAGTGTTTCCATCATTTTCTGAGGTTTTCACATGTTGGGGCAAACTTGACTGTGCAGAACCTTTGGCCCCTGCAAAAATATTCGGGTCTCCCATAGACTTTAATGGGATTCGTGATTCGGCCCGAACCCACGAATCCCGCAGTGGGATTCGGGCCGAATTCCGAACCCACGAATCTTTTAGGATTCGCTCAACTCTAATCATTATCCATTTGTAGAAGCTATCCACTTTTCAACTTTTCAGCTTTTTTACAGTTGGTATTATGTTTGCATCCAGAATTTGCTAGAGTTTTGTTGAATCCATTCTTCCCTCTACCGATGAAATCTTCCCGTGCCATTGGAGATGTGTTCTTTTCATTAAATTCTGTGCCCTTTTTTCTCCAAACATACAGTACTTTTGCTCATTGTGGGCAGAGAGTTCTATTTTGAACTCATCCATCCACAAGACTTGTTTCCAAAACGTATCAGGCTTGTTTAAATGTTATTTTGCAAACTTCTGACAATTTTTGGTGAGGGTGCAGTAGAGGTCATATTTGTTCAGGTGTCGTTGAGCAGTGGAATAATATACCACAACTCCAGAATCATCTAAATCTTCCTGAAGATCTTTTGTATTAGAGTTATGATTTGCCTTTCTATGAATCTTACGAGCAGCTGTCTCCAGTCCTTCTCTTGACCTCCACTGTTCCTGTTAGCTGGTATTTCTTAATTACATTTTGAACTGAGGAAATGACAACCTGAAAATGCTTTGCTATCCTCTTATAACCTTCTACTGCTTTGTGAGCCTCAATCACTTTCATTTCCAGAGTGTTAGGCAGCTGCTTAAAAGAACCCATGGCTGCTTTTTTGAGGTTAGAGAAGATTGGGTACTTCCTTGCTTTCCATGCCTTTCCTAACCATGATTGTGAACAAGCCTTGACGAAAAATATTGACCCAGTGGGCCATGAAATATATCTACTGTCCCTGCACATAAAAGCTGCCTCAGATACCCAGTTTAGCGTGTACCTTTCCACATAGCAACATTTACAAGAAGTGGGCTACATTCTCTGCCACATGAGAGTACAATGTGGGTATGTTTTTTTTTTTTTTTTTTTTTTTTAAACAATGGATGCCAGGTATCTCCCATCCTTCCATCAAGGCTAGATCTGATGATGCTGCTTTATGTACTGCAACAGAGCCGTGATGCCTATGTTTGTGTTTGAACTTCCACAGCTTATTTTAATTCTGCAGATCTTGCACATGGAAGTGCTTCTGTCTGCCGACACTATGGAGTAAAATTGTCATATGGGAGATACGTGCACAGAGCCAGCACCACCAAAGCTTGACCAAGCATGTTTTGAGCATGGTGCACCCACAGTATCAGCAGCATCTCCAGTTCCAAAGCTAACCTCAGTAGAAGTAGATTTGAACCTGACAGTCTTTTTGGAAGCTTTGGTCATATGTTGTGATTACTCTTTATTGCCATCACAGCCACCACCCTCCTCCACTGAAGTTGTCAGCTACTCTGTGCCCAGATCTGGCTCCCAGGTCACACAATCATCATTATAATCCTTTCCCTGCCCACCATTTTTTTTTTAACAGACAGTGTTATGTCATTGTGGGCTCCTTGGTCCTCTTCGTGATTCACTGTTCTGTATTGACTCCAAGTGCCATTGTAGCCATATCAAGGACTGTCCTTGCCACTATAACCATGGCTACAAGTGCCACTACTACTACCACCAACATTACCAACTCAGCTATGTATAGGGTCCTGCCTCCGTCTGAACCTGCTTCTCATTGCAGTCTGAATGCCACCTGTTCCAACACAAATGATCAACAAGGAGACTATCTTGAGTGTCTTAGTTTTGTTGCTGTTTCTTCAAGAAAAAGAAGGTGTCTGATTAGGAGGGGCAGTGAAAATAGAGATGATGCAAGTGAAAGACTTCTCTCAGTTTCAGAGGAGACATCAGCATCATCCTGCTATGACTGAGAGGATAAGAGAGAGGATAAGACTATAAGTGAGACGATAAGACTATTTTCACCCAGTCCACAATGCCTTCCTCTTATAAGCTTAATAATAATGTAGTACCTACCACAATCCAGGAAGAACTTTGGCCTGCTGTTAGTATTACTATTACTACTGGCCTGATGGCTGGTGCAGATACTGCTGTTTGCACTACTACAGTCACCCACATTCTGAATGTCAGATGTCCATTTCTACTCCTCCATTTACCAGACATTTTATTATAAAGTCTATATTTGAAAAGTCATAGGTTTGGCAAACAGATTATTAAAAGATAAAATTGTAACTATTTTCTAGTAATTATCAGATGCAATTAAACGTATTTCCCCTTCCACAAACACACTGCACACTGGTATTGGCAATTTACATGGTAGATCAACACAGTAAAATTTGTTGAATTTAACTGGTACATTGACATAGTACAATGTGTTAAATAGCTGGTATATTGATTAAATGCAATGCTTTACATGGAGACATTAAAATGTGTTAAATAATTGGAATGTGAACACATTAAAATTCATTATTTTAAACTACATGGTGTATTAATGCATTACAGCAGGTTGAATAACTGGTATATTGAGTACAATGCGTTATGTTAAAATTGTTAATTGATACACAAAATGTGATGAAATGCATCATTTTAACAGTAACAGAGATGTTAAATGAGATGTGATTAAACAAATCTTTCTGTTAACACTTGGAAAAATGCACTGACCTGCTTAATTATACCCTTTCCCTTGTTCCTAAACTATCCCTACAACCAGTGGCATAGCTATAGGGGTCGCAGCGGTCACAGTTGCGACCAGGCCCCTAAGCCAGGGGGGCCCCCCTTGCCACTTGCAGGGCCGCACTGCCAATTAGCCAGATGCGGCGCGGCCCTGCGCACAGTTGGGGGGCAGCGGTGGGGCAGAGGGAGATGAGCGCTTCCACAATGGCGTTCGGATGGCGATACAGATGCCTGTACTGGGGGCATGGGAGGGAGAGGAGTCTCCCCTGCCCGTTCCTCTTATAGGCTGCAGGCACTAGGCCTGCAGCCTATCAGAGGCCGGCTCAGGCGGTGCGATGATGTCACTGCCTGAGCCGTACAGCGTGAGACACAGGCCGGAAGAGGCCTGCCTCGCATCGCTGTCAGCTCCATGGAGGTAAATATAAGTGTTTATTTTTTTTTATTGTAGCAGTCACGGACCGGAGCTCTCTTGGGGGCACTGGGGACATTTTTACTGGCACTTGGGGCATTTTTACTGGCACTGGTGGCATTTTTACTGGCACATGGGGGCACTGGGGGCATTTTTACTGGCACTGGGGCATTTTTACTGGCACTGGGGCACTGGGGGCATTTTACTGGCACCCTGGGGCATTCTTACTGGCACATGGGGCACTGGGGGCATTTTACTGGCACATGGGGCATTTTTACTGGCACTGGGGCATTTTTACTGGCACATGGGGGCACTGGGGGCATTTTTACTGGCACTGGGGGCACTTTTACTGGCACTGGGGGCATTTTTTACTGGCACATGGGGGCATTTTACTGGCACAAGGGGCACTTTTACTGCACTGGGGCATTTTTACTGCACATGGGGGCATTTTACTGGCACAAGGGGACTGGGGCATTTTTACTGGCACTGGGGGCATTTTTACTGGCACTGGGGTCATTATTACAGGCACTGGGGCCATTTTTACTTGCACATGGGGGCACTGGGGGCATTTGGTTACTGGCACATGGGAGCACTGAGGGCATTTTTACTGGCACTGGGGGCATTTTTCTGGCACATGAGGGCACTGGGGCATTTCTTACTGGCACATGATTTTGGGGGAGAATCAATGGGGGGAACTTCTGGCGCATTATAGGTGCTTTTCTTACTGGCACATAATTTGGGGGGAATCTATGGGTGGGGAGCACTTCTTATTGGCACATTATTGGGGTGAAATTTTGGGGGCACTTCTTACTGGCACATTGGAAGCATTATTACTTCTGGGACATCGTGGGGACATTAGTACTGTTGGGGGCACTATTACTGACAGATGCACTCTGGCAGAGAATTATTAGTTGGGACTTTGGGGGGCACTATTACTGTGGGGGGCACCCTGGCACAGTGTCAGCGCAGTTATTTCTGGGGGACGTTACTAGTGGCACAGTACTGGGGGTGGTAGGATGATTTGTCCAGAGATGGGAGGATGATGGAAAAGTAGTAAACTAAGATTTTTTTCTGTCAAACTGCAGAGATGAGAAATGGCTGAAAAATGGCATCTGGTCTGAAAGGAGAAGATGAGGAAAGAGAAGATCTACATCAGAGGAGACGTCACTGGATGTACGAGGTATGAGGCGCTGTATTATACTGAATGTATGAGGTATGGGGCACTGTATTATACTGGATGTAAGAGGTATGGGGAGCTGTATTAGGCTACATTCACACAAACATTGTGTTTTGCAGTCTGCAAATTGCGGATCCGCAAAAAAAGGATGTTTTTTTGCAGATCCATTATAACAATGCCTATCCTTGTCCGCAAATGGACAAAAATAGGAATGGACATACAGATGCGGACAGCACACAGTGTTCATTGAAGTGAATGGGTCCGCATCTGAGCCGCAAAATATGCAGATCGGACACTGCCCAAACCCCTGAAGACGCCTGGGATCAGGCGAAACATGTCGGGGGGCAGTTAGGGAAACAGTTTTTAGCCAGTGATACGCCACTATCCTGTTATCAGCAATAGACCGCAATAGAGCTCTGACTATATGTGTGAGAGGATATAGCTATTACGTGACAGCGTGTTCTCGTGGTGCAGGGCGCAGCACCGACAAGTAACAATCACAATTACAGCATATGAGGAATATGAATAGGAGCTCTTAGGAGCACTAATGTGCATTTAGGAATGTAGACAGGGACTGCTAGAAGTAGCCTTAGGGCTAGTTGTAAATAATATATATAAAAGCCCTACATGTTGCCCTGGTCTAAGAAGGAAGATTTTCAGCATACAACTGACACTCTGCTTGAAACGCCCAACATCGGTGCTGGCACCAATGTCAACCGTTTAATCCCTTCCATGCTGCGGTCCCGTGGCTGCAGGGACCGCTGTATGGAAGGGGATAACAGGGAGCTCCCTACCTCTCCCATCGGGTCGCTGCTGTGCCGTGGCAGCGACCATATACTTGACTGGATCACAGAGGGAGGGAGCTCCCTCCCTCCTCCATCGGGACGCTGCACTGCTCTTGCAGTGTCCCAATGGTTACCATGGCAACCAGACGCCTTCACAGGCGTCCGGCTTGCCATGGTATATCTAAGCCTAATCAGGCTCCTGCTAAAAGCAGGAGACTGATCAGGCTTACTGTGAATGAAAATACACTGCAGTACACTATACAGTGTACAACAGTGTATTACAGATGCCTCAGACCCACTGGATCTGCAAGAACCAAGTGGGTCTGGGTCAAAAAAAGTGCAAAAAAAAAGGAAAATGTAAAAAAAAGTGAAAAAAAATCTATATCTGCACATTTATAATTCATTAAAAATAAAAAAATAAAAATTACACTACACGTTTGGTATTGCCGTGTCCGTAACAACCTAATTTTAGTCTGGCTGCCTCTTGGCATGTTTGCTGTTCTGCGCAAGTAACTCTGGCCCGCCCCCATTTAGACTGCCTGATGGAGCAGGCAATTATCGGGAACGGACAGTTAATTCCTGATAACTGCCTGCTCGTCGTTGTAGGTGAAGAGATGTATTTACATGCAACAATCTCCTCCACTGTATAGGTATGAGTGATGACGATGTAGTTACAATTGTATCAGATAATTGTCCATACAATCTGGCCATGTAAACTGTTTTTTATACCACTAATTGTTGGTTTACTTTGTACCAAAATTGTGTTCAAAAGCTGTGCCACACACAGTATTGCATATGAAGCTATATTCCTTGCTGGTAAACCCACCCACTTTTTACTAAGTCACACCCACAATCTGGAGCAGTATAAAAAGATTCTCCAACCCTTAAAAAATCCACAATGTCAATATTTTACAGAATGTCTCTCAATTTAAATTTGTATGATAATAGCATGTTGTGACAGTGATACCTCTTTTACAGTGCTTCTAATATGTTTTATATTATCTGTTATTGCAATTAGAGATGAGCGAATCATTGAAAATTCGCTTCAGCGAAGATTCGTTCTTAATGCGAATTTATTCGGTCGAATTTACGTTAAAAAATAATTGTTGTTTTGCGAACATTTCAACACAAATTGCGAACATACAGTCAGCGTTGTTAAAAGTACACAATACGTAAGCATTAGCGTACAAAAGTGCGTACGAATCCTTAGCATACTATTTTCTATACTCGTGATTGCGTCATACGCACGAGGCTAGGCCACGACATACAGTCCTCAGAGGCAGTCCATATGAGGTAGAAAAGTAAGGTGCTCAGTGCTAGCTATCCAGCTAAGTGCATAATTTACTAAAAACACCGTACAATAAGTGCATAATAGGACACATTGCAGTACCGGAAAAAGAATACACACAATGGGCTAAAGTGCTTGAACGTTGCTGAACCAGTGAAAACAGTGTAGCTAAAATACAGCAAAGACATAATTATGCAAACATTTTAGTGCAATCAATTTCACATTTGCAAGCATAAAAGTCTGAGATATAGGTGTGCTTAGGCGCAACTGGGAATTTTCTGCAGAATGGGGGGAGTCCTTATAAGCCATGACCATCTGAGTGAGGGTCAAACGGGGGCAATACACACTAATAGTAATGATTGAGCACCCCGATGTTCGGGTGCTCGGGTGCTCTGGCCGAACACTAGGTGGTGCTTGAGTGCTCGGCCGAGCACCCGAGTATAATGGAAGTCTATGGGAGAAGACCAGGCACCCCCTGCTCGGATGAGGGGAGGGTGTCTGGCCCATAGGGAAACGTCAGAAAATGGTGGAAACACCCCAGAAATGGTTAGGGAACAGCATGGCGAGGATGTCTGGATGCATCTTGGACACCGAAGTCCCTGCTATTAAAGATGATGGCCGACTATTACGCCACTTTTACGGAATTACAAAAATACCCCCAAAAAGCCCAAGATAACATTGATTTTACAGTAAATATTGTTAGGAAACATAGATTTAGTTGTACGTTAAGTGCTTCCAAAAATTACACTGATGAGGCACTCCCATACAACAGGTATATCATATAAAGGAGGGCCTCATTCACATTGTGGTATAATTGTGGGACTCCGACACTCATAAAGCCTATGCACTAAGGGAAAGGGCTGCCAAAAATTATAAGGATCAGGCACTCCAATACACCCTTTATTACACATAAGGGAGGGCATCAGACACACCCGTGAAAAATTATCATTGATGGCCTGCTGCTGACACTCAAAAACAATAGGGGTGACATACTGCTGCTGTGCAGACCGTCCAAAAGATTTAAGAGTGACATTTTGCTGCCGAGCTGACCGAAAAAAAAATTTAAGGGACACATGCAGCTGATGAGCTGACCGGCAAAAAAAATTAAGGGACACATGCTGCTGCTACCACACTGCTAAGAGTCGCGGACAACTGTTTCTTTTTTCGCTATCCGCCGCGGGAGGCCGGGACCCCGCAGCGGCGTGTGCCGCGTCGGCCGTTCCACTCTCGCTCTCCGCTCCATCGCCAGGGGTCACCTTCTTCAAGGGCCCCTGGAGAGGGAGCCAGAGAAACGGCTACCACATCCAATGAAGGCAGCAGGCGCTTAAATTACCCACTCCCGACTCGGGGAGGTAGTGACGAAAAATAACAAGACAGGACTCTTTCGAGTACACGTAGAATCCTTTAACGGGGATCTATTGGAGGGCAAGTCTGGTGCCAGCAGCCGCGGTAAGCTCCTGAAGAACCAGAGACCAGTGGGATTTTCCATCTTTCCCAGCCCAGGGCCTGCCTCTTCCCCAAGTAGGAGGTAGGTCCCTGGGCTATGAAGCCAGGAAA
>ONZH01014798.1:0-57892 GCA_900303285.1 Rhinella marina | reverse complement strand
GCTGTGTACCTTGAAATATACAATATCTAGGCCTTTTAATTGGCCACTGTACTGTGCGTTCTCTTGCTAAAATTCACATACCTGGTGTTACCCACAGTTATACACGGCTGGTGTAAATTTACCCACCTGTTGTCTGGTGTAAATACCAGTTAGTTACACGGCTGTGTACCTTGAAATATACAATATCTATTTCCATTTAATTGGCCACTGTACTGTGCGTTCTCTTGCTAAATTATTTCACATACCTGGTGTAAATACCCACCGTCTGTTCAGTTACTACACGGCTGTGTACCTTGAAAATACAATATCTAGGCCTTTTAATTGGCCACTGTACTGTGGTCTCTTGCTAAATTATTTCACATACCTGGTGTACCAAATTAACATGTTCAGTTAGTACACTGTGCTTTGTTGGCCACTGTCTCTTGCTAAATTATTTCACATACCTGGTGTAAATACCCACCGTCTGTTCAGTTAGTACACGGCTGTGTCTGAAATATACATATCTAGGCCATTTAATTGGCCACTGTACTGTGCGTTCTCTGTGTACCTTAAATTATTTCTTTAATTGGCCACTGTACCTTGTGGTGTAAATACCCACCGTCTCAGTTACTACACGGCTGTGTACTTGATATACAATACTAGGCTGTGTACCTTGAAATATACAATATCTAGGCCTTTTAATTGGCCACTGTACTGTGCGTTCTCTTGCTAAATTATTTCACATACCTAATTATATACCCAAATATTGTATTTGCAACCAAAAAAAAAATAAAATGCGGAGGGGGCTAGCGGAATCGGACGTGGAAATGCTGTTGGTGGCCTTGTTGAAGCCAGTGGGGATACAATGCGTGCTGGTGAGGGTCAGCCAGGATCCCACTCATCCAGAATCCCTGCCTTTATGGGACAGTTAAGCAGGGGGCGAGTTACACCGCTGTTGAGGCCTGAGCAGGTTGAACAGGTGGTGCAATGGATAGCCGATAGCGCTTCCACACAGTTGTCCACCAGCCAGTCATCCACACAGTCTCACTCTGACCCTCCTTCCTCCACACCTGGCCAACAGAGTCATCCCACCCTTGACCCCTCCCAGGAGCTCTTTTCGGGTCCTTTTTCAGATGTGCCGGAAGAATCCCAGGAGCTAGCAGAGGAATTTGTTTGTAGTGATGCCCAAACACTTGAGTTCTCGCCATCTCCTGCTGATGTGGACCCTGAACCAGCATCTGTTATCATGAGCGATGATGAGACGCAGTTGCCATCAAGGGAGGCTGTTGGAATGTCCAGTGGGCAGGAGGAGGAGCAGAGTGAGGAAGAGGAGGTGGTGGATGACGAAATGACCGACCCCACTTGGCCAGGGGTGATGTCCAGCGGGGAAAGCAGTGGAGAGGTGGTGGTCTGCGCAGCACCGAAAAAGGCAGCAAGAGGCAGAGGGATGTCCACAGGCAGAGGGATGTCCACAGGCAGAGGGATGTCCACAGGCAGAGGGATGTCCACAGGCAGAGGACAGTCCAGACAGAGTAGTGAGGCCACAGCCAGCACGGCCGAAGCTGTTCCCGGCAGCGGGCAGTCGCGCGAAGCTCCCCCATCGAGGCCTCGTACTTCTGTGGTGTGGAGATTTTTTAATGTTTGTGCGGATGACAAACTGAGCGCGGTTTGCACACTCTGCACTCAAAACTGAGTAGGGCTCTGAGAAGAGCAATCTGACCACCTCAGGCATGCGGCATCACTTGGAAGTCAAGCACTGGGCTGAGTGGGAGAGAGCAAACGCAATACAACCTGCGCCCGGTCCTGCTGCCACTGCCTCTTCCCCTTTGTTGTGTGCTGCCACTGCGGTCCAGACCTCCAGCCAGGACACCTCCACATCTGCCTCTGCCTCGGCTACTTTGGGGCCTTCTCCTTCAGCCTCCCTTCCCCCGCCTCTTCGCCTGCACCTTCACACTCCTCGTCCCATCAACTGTCCCATCTCGCAGGCGTTCGACCGCAGGCGGAAGTACGCCTCGAGTCACCCCCAAGCCCAAGCCTTAAACTGCCACATCTCCAAACTGCTGGCCCTGGAGATGTTGCCGTTTAGGCTTGTGGAGACGCAGGCCTTCCGCGACCTGATGGCGGCTGCCGCACCTCGCTATTCCGTCCCTAGCCGCCACTACTTTTCCCGGAGTGCCGTCCCCGCCCTGCACCAGCACGTGTCGCGTAACATCAGGCGGGCCCTGAGGTACGCAGTCAGCGCAAAGGTCCACTTGACCACCGACTCGTGGACAAGCGCTTGCGGCCAGGGACGCTACATCTCTTTGACGGCACACTGGGTGAATGTAGTGGAAGCGGGGACGGGGTCGCAAACAGAGACGGCCTACCTACCACCCCCGCCCAAGATTGCCAGCATGGGTTCTGATAAACCCCCCTCCTCCTCCTCCTCCTCCTCCTCCTCTGCCTTAACATCGCCCTCAGCCGCTAGCTGGAAGCGTTGCAGCACTGGCGCGGGGAGACGTCAGCAGGCGGTGCTTAAGCTCATCAGCTTGGGCGACAGGAAGCACAGCGCCCCAGAGGTGAGGGACGCCATATTGCAGCAGACGGAGATGTGGCTGTCGCCGCTGCAGCTAGGACCAGGCATGGTCGTGTGCGATAACGGCCGTAACCTGGTGGCGGCTCTGGAGCTTGCCGAACTCGATCACGTACCATGCCTGGCCCACGTTTTTAATCTGGTAGTCCAAAAATTTCTAAAGACTTACCCCAACCTGGCAGAGCTACTGTGAAAGTGCGGCGCTTGTGCGCTCACTTTCGGAAGTCAACTGTAGCTGCTGCTAGCTTAAAAAAACTCCAGCAACGCCTCCATTTGCCTGAACATCGGCTGTTGTGCGACCTGCCGACTCGCTGGAATTCCACCTATTCCATGTTGGCCAGGGTGTGTGAGCAGCAGAGAGCATTGATGGAGTACCAGATTATGAATCCACGCGTGCCTCCAACTCAGCTCCCTCAGTTTGCCAACCACGAGTGGCCATGGATGGCAGACATATGCGATGTACTGCGTATCTTTGAGGAGTCCACCAAGAAGGTCAGCAGCGAGGACGCTATAGTGAGCGTAACCATCCCGCTCCTATGCGTCCTTAAAGAATCGCTCATCGCAATAAGGGAGAACGCATTGCACGCAGAGGAGACGGGGTAGGAGGAGACGCAACGGAGCTACACAGTCAGACCACACTTTTGTCTGCTTCACGGTGGCAGTTGCAGGAGGAGGAGGATGAGGAGGAGGACGACGTGGAGGTGGCTGTGGAAGAGGAGGAGGATGCTGGCGGCGAGGGTAGCAGTCAGGCTGTGTGCGTCCCATTGGTTCAGCGCGGATGGGGCGGAGAGGAGGCGGAAGAGGAAGAGGAGGAAATGGCAAGTGATCCTTCTGGTGGGGGCAGTGACGTCATGCCTATTCAGAGTCTGGCACACATGGCTGACTTCATGCTGGGCTGCTTTTCCCGGGACACACGTGTTGTCCGGATAGTGGAGAACAAACTGTACTGGGTCTTCGCAATCCTGGACCCCCGGTATAAAGATAACGTCTCTTCTTTTATTCCGGTAGAGGAGAGGACGAATCGATTGCTGGAATACCAGAGGGAACTCGTGCAGAACATGATGGAGATTTTCCCACCCACCATCGCTGGCGGCAGAGAGGAGAGGGTCTCCCAGAGTCCCACAACATCTATCAGGCCCACAGCCACCAGGGGAACACTCTCCAAGGTGTGGGACACGTTCATGGCACCCCCTCGTGCAACTTCCATCACTGCGGGGCCCGCTATCAGCAGGAGGGACAAGTATCGGCGGATGTTGCGGGAGTACCTGGCAGACCGTACCCCTGTCCTCCCCGATCCCTCGGCGTCCTACACTTACTGGGTCTCCAAGTTGGACACGTGGCTGGAACTGTCCCTGTACGCCTTGGAGGTGCTTGCCTGCCCTGCCGCCAGCGTGCTATCAGAAAGGGTGTTCAGCGCAGCCGGGGGCATTATAACCGATAAGCGCAGCCACCTGTCAACCGACAGGCTGACGCTAATCAAAATGAACAGCAAGTGGATTGACCCGGACTTTGCTTCTCCAACCGTGGAAAGCAGCCAAAAGTGAAGTGCCATCTGTATGAAGTGCCATTTCCTCCTCCACCTCCTCCTCCTTAACCGCCGTAGAATTGCTCCGTAAATAAGAAAAATTTATATATTTATGGCTCACCTCTTGGGCCTCCATATAATTTTTAAGAGGTCTCACCTCTTGGGCCTCCATATAATTTTTAACAGGTCTCACCTCTTGGGCCTGCACAAAATGTTTAAGAGGTCTCACCTCTTGGGCCTCCGCAAAATGTTTAAGAGGTCTCACCTCTTGGGCCTCCACAAAATCTTTAAGAGGTCTCACCTCTTGGGCCTCCACAAAATCTTTAAGAGGTCTCACCTCTTGGGCCTCCACAAAATCTTTAAGAGGTCTCACCTCTTGGGCCTCCACAAAATCTTTAAGAGGTCTCACCTCTTGGGCCTCCACAAAATCTTTCAGAGGTCTCACCTCTTGGGCCTCCACAAAATGTTTAAGAGGTCTCACCTCTTGGGCCTCCACAAAATGTTTAAGAGGTCTCACCTCTTGGGCCTCCACATAATTTTTAAGAGGTCTCACCTCTTGGGCCTCCACAAAATGTTTAAGAAGGTCTCACCTCTTGGGCCTCCACATAATTTTTAACAGGTCTCACCTCTTGGGCCTCCACATAATTTTAAAGAGGTCTCACCTCTTGGGCCTCCACAAAATCTTTAAGAGGTCTCACCTCTTGGGCCTCCACAAAATCTTTAAGAGGTCTCACCTCTTGGGCCTCCACAAAATCTTTAAGAGGTCTCACCTCTTGGGCCTCCACAAAATCTTTAACAGGTCTCACCTCTTGGGCCTCCACATAATTTTTAAGAGGTCTCAACTCTTGGGCCTCCACAAAATCTTTAAGAGGTCTCACCTCTTGGGCCTCCACAAAATCTTTAAGAGGTCTCACCTCTTGGCCTCCACATAATTTTTAAGAGGTCTCACCTCTTGGGCCTCCACATAATTTTTAACCCGTCTCACCTCTTGGGCCTCCACATAATTTTTAACCCGTCTCACCTCTTGGGCCTCCACATAATTTTTAACCCGTCTCACCTCTTGGGCCTCCACATAATTTTTAAGAGGTCTCAACTCTTGGGCCTCCACAAAATCTTTAAGAGGTCTCACCTCTTTAGCCTCCACACAATTTTTAAGACGTCTCACCTCTTGGGCCTCCACAAAATTTTCCATGAGCCTCTGGCCAGCCCACGGCCTCTTCCTGCCTTTTGCGGTCCTACGCATCCCTCAACATCCCCACTGCTTTACCTGCTAGACATGACACTGGGCCAGGTCGGGTCACTGACATCTCTAGCGCCAACAATTTGGGCATTTTAAGGCTTCTGCATGTGTTTGAGTTGTTTTTACATTTTAAAGAAGACATGTCTGACCACATTTCACACACACACACAATGACAATTAGGAGTGGGGTCTATTTGCTTTCCCCCTTGCCTATGCCATCTGTGGTTGTCATAGGCAACGTGATTTTAAGGGGTGCAGAATTTCATCTTCTTTTTTGTCTAGTTTGGCTTGGGGTCCATGGCAATGTAGAGGAAAGAAGGTTTCCTTGTATGGTCTCACTTTACAGAGAGGTTACATTGTCTTTGGAGTGTATTGTTGAGAGGCTGTGATAGTGGCGTAATAGTGCGACTTGGGCGCGTTATATGCACCCAGACATGCTTCCCCTGCTGTCCCAGTTGCATTCCAGCAGTGTTGGCATCCTTTTCTGAGGTTTCAGGGTGGACTTGGTGACCTCCAAGTGGTCGAATTGAGATTTCCAAGTGGCGAGCATTTTTTCCCCATAGACTTTAATGGGATTCGATATTCGGTCGAATAGTCGAATTTCGCGGTCTATTCGAATCGAATTTCGAACTTTCGAATATTTCACTACTCGCTCATCTCTAGTGACATGCTCTCAGCCGGGATCTGCGATTTGCAAAGTATGTCCTTGTACATAAGCCCTAACAATACAGATTGCATTGTATTTTCATGGGGACGGTTCACTTTATAGATGTACTATACATCATGTTAAATTTTATGGAATAAACTTGCTGAGACGAGACTGTATCCAGTAAAACATAGGTTTAATGTAGCAGCAATAACTGACTTACTCCGCCCTTAGCTGAGGAATGACAGCTTCACCCTTTCTTGTAATACAGCAATGCTATTGGTGGCTGGGAATGTACTGACATCAGATGGCAGTCTGTGTGTTTCTGTATGCACGCTCACTAATGAATGGCTACAGGTTTGGGAGAACTGCTGCAGTTTCACAAGGTACAAGGGGTCACTAGTCAGGATTGTGGCACTGCACAGAAAGTCTAAAGACTTTTCTTTTTCTGTCATTTTCTCAATGATCACATTCAATAGTTTGCTATATCAAATGCAGTCTTGAGTATTAGATATTAGCAAAGGTTTCATCTCCCAATGTATTACATTGAGGGGCTTATGCACATGAACGTATTTTCATGTGAGAGATTCATTGCCTGGGGAACAGACCTCTTTCACCCTTTCTTATGGCGGTCCAATAAGGTCCAATAAACAGAAACATAACTACAACATTACCTCATAAGTTTTAAAAAATATAATTGTATATCACCATGAGGGAATTTCTTATCATGGAATTTCACCATTTTACAATGGAAACAAGTATATGACTGCTTTCTGACGAGCGTATTTGCAATGCGTGTATAGTCCGGATTTAATGTACCGGAATCCTCTGCTAATGTTAATGAATGGAGCTATTCACATGGCCAAATAATTTTAGTCATCCGCAGCATGTCCGAGTTTTGAGTGGATTTGTTTCCAAATGCGCACTTTACGGTCTGTGCAGTACATAAATAATGAAGGAAGAAATACGCATGTAAATTCTGATAAAATCCCGAAGCAATTCTGATGACAATACTGATGGTATATCATCAGGATCCTGAGCCAGAATACTGATGGATTGCAATACGCTCGTCTTTTCACCCTTAATTGTTTTTCATGCAAAAACACTCTAAGGCCTCTTTCACACGACAGTATTTTTAGCGGGCTCCAATCCGCATTTTTTTGCTGATAAGATGCGGACCCATTAATTTCTATGGGTCCGCAAAAAATACTGACAGCACACTGTGTGCTATCCGCATGTCCGTTCCGTAGCCTGCAAAAAAAATAAAAAATAGAACATGTCCTATTCTTGTCCGTTTTGCGCACAAGGATAGACATTGTTACAATGGATCCGCAAAAAAAAAAAACGGATGCCATACAGACGCCATCCATTTTTTTTGCCGACCGCAAAACACAACGTTCGTGTGAAAGTAGCCTAAAGTGTATGGAAGATTTGTTCTAAATTTGCTTTCCTCTGGCATTGTACCCTGAAAAGTCTTGTTTCCAGGACTTTGAAGTACTGTCCAAGAAAACGTTGCAAAATAGGCAAAACTGCTAAGCAATTGTTATACTGTACATGATTAGGAATTCTAGAAAAGACCTCTGAGATGTACTTACTTGGATACCTGTAGTAGAAATCATTTTCAATATTACTGATATTATTGTCTTTTGTATATTGTTTCCAGCTGGGATCAGCTTGGGTATCGTAACGAATAAAAACTCCAAACAGTATTATCATAGCAATCTCCCAGATGATGCAAACTAGAGGCAGCTTCCATCGCATGAAGGTGTCCTTCATTATGTTGGATGCTTAGTGTAGAAGGATGAATTTCAATGCTCTCTTATGACATCCGTATGTCCACTCAGCTCTGATAAAGGTCATATGAAGACTAAAAGGTTCTCTGTGCTCTATATAGGGGAAATTAGGGGTGTGAAAACCTGAGTTAAAGGTGGAGCTACAGCTCTCATAGTCCTCCTGTCAGATGAGTTCAAGTCAAGAACAAGTGAAAGGCTGCACTTAGTTACTCATTGCCTTGTTAAACAGACAATTTACTGCTGCAAAACAAATAGTGTAATAATCATGTACCCTGTAAAAATACTGTATATCACAGTTACATTAGATGTGTCTTGACTGATTACTAGACATTAACTGCATAAAAATACAAAATAGTCAAATTTAAATTGTATACATTGTGAGGCAGTGACAGACCTCATACATGAAGAGATTATGTATGGTGTGGGTTGCTGTGTTTTCCCCATGATCACCTGGTCTGAGGTGAGGTCAGGTGTGATAATCACTTGGGGATAAAGCAATCTTCAGTGTGTGAGAGAAGGAGTTGGGCCCCAGGGAACAGACCTGGAGAGAGCCTGTGTGGTCCCAGCCAGGAGGGCTGAGGGGGCCACACAGCTGAGGAAGCCTGAGAGAGGGAATTGAGAAGGAAGCCTGCAGAGACTCTGTGTGGTTTTAGCCAGGAGGGCTGGGCGGCCACAAGGCTGAGGAGGCCTGAGTTTAGGGGGACCTAGCGACGTCTGAAAAAGAGAGGTGTCACACAGGTACTGCGAGTTGGTGATAGGGGAAATCCCACTGGGGGTCATTCTGGATTCCCACCAACAAATGTCTTGGGTTATGCCAGAGATACTAGACTTTCTGGATAGGGGGCCAGAGACGGATACCACGGTGTCTCTGACCTTTGTAATAGACTATGGCTCTGTACACTGGGAGCTCTTGAAATGTGAGACCCTGGAGGTAGAATTTGTGCTGGACAGAGACTTCCTGTATTGGCTATTGTAAAATGGAGAAAGTGATTCAAATAGTGCAGATGGAGAATCTGAGGAAAAGTCTTCAGCAGAGTGTGTGACTTGTCTGCCTGAGAAAGAAGACTGGATTCAAGGCCAAGGCGTTTCACATGGCAACCGCTGCACTGAGGAGCCTGTATGTCATCGTGGCACCAGGAAGCAAGGGCTGGAGGTTCCTAACCTCCAGGAGAAGGATGGTGATGTCTGTGGGTAAGAGCATTCCTGTTATTATGAGTCTGACAGAAAACGTGATGGAGAGCAAAGCTCTGGAGTTTGGAGTCTGACCAGTGTCCTGGTGCCTGAGGAGCCATGAACTGTGGTGTGAGCTGGAGGCAGTTGCTATCTGCCAAGCCGGTAGGTGTTCAGATACCAGGACTAGAGACGGCGCTGAAAATGTGTGATAAATGGCAGTCCAGTACAAACGTTGTTGGATGCAAGGAGCTAGGTGAGCCTGGTACATGCCAGCTTGGTAGCTGGGGACTATGTGTTGGACAAACAAGTAAGGTTGATGAACATTCATGGGGATAGCAAGGTCTATCCTGTGGCTCTCACTGAGTGTGAGACTCCAGTAGCATCTGGGACTTATGACCTTGGTGGTGCAAATAGGCTCATGCATGATGTAATGTTGGGCAGCGATTTCCCCTTGTTGTGGGGAAGAGGAGACACTTCTGCAGCACGTGTCAAAACTCCTGCAGAACCTGTATCTGTCCCTTTAAATGATGGTTTAAGAGAAATGTACATGGTTTATGTGAAATGACCATTGAATACAATGGTGCAAATGAGGTGCAGAATGAACATGTGAAGTTAATGGAAATGCATAATGAAAATGTGGGGTCAAGTGTAATATATGAAGAACACACCCCGTTTCCTTTGCAGGTTGTGATTAGGGAAGAAGCTTCCCCTGCTGGTAAAATGTATGATTTAGAACTGCTGATTGATAATGTTAGTAACACACAGCTGAGGGAACCGACTGTGGTAAATGTGCAGGAAAATGTGGCAGTGCTGGAAGGTGTACCACACGAACCAGATAAGCAGTTACCACAGTGTTCTATGGGTTATGAGCTCATGTGCAGCGTTGAAGAGGTGAACCAGGCAGATGAGGGAGTGCCTGGATGGGTTCATGACGTGAACCGGATCGAGTACTGGAAGGACTGGGAATCATTGGTGGTTACACATAGCAAATTGGGGATTTGTTGCAACCAATTCCCACTGTGAACGCAGAAAAGGCTGTTCACGGCCTGAAGTCTGCTCTGGGTAAACAGCCAGTGAGGTACCTGAACAGAAGGCTGACTCCCATAGAGAAGAGGTACACAGTCATGGGGCAAGTATTTCTGGCCATTGAGTGGACAGTGGGATCCATAAAGCACTGGTTATGGGGTACAAAACTGATTTTTGAAGTAAACCGGGCTCTGCTGGCCTGGGTGTGGCAGAACAAAGAGAAAACTGTAGATAATGCAGATGCGTGCTCACGAGCATCCTGGTTTGGTACAAGTGTTCACCACCACGGGTTTGAACAGAGGAGGGGGGGGGGTATGTGAGGCAGTGACAGGCCTCATACATGAAGAGGAGATGTATGTTATGATTTGCTGTGTTTTCTCCATGATCACCTGGCTGAGGTGAGGTCAGGTGCGATAATCACTTGGGGATAAAGCAATCCTCAGTGTGTGAGAGCAGTTAGGCCCCAGGAAACAGACCTGCAGAGGGTCTGTGTGGTTCCAGCCAGGAGGGTTGGGGGCCACATGGCTGAGGAAGCCTGAGTTTGGGTGGACCCAGCCCTGCCTGAAGAAGAGAGGTGTCGCATGGTCAGAGTCAGGAGGACTGCTGGACCATATCCCCCAAGGTATTTCGCTGCTTCCACCACGTGGACTGGTGGGTTGCACAGTTAGACAGCTCGGAGACTGTCAGACCGAAGCTGAATACCAAAGTGTGAACTGCGTCTTAGAGGTGAGCTAGGGAGACCTCTGTATAGTGAGTGCCTAGCCGGGCAAGCGTTTGTTGTTTTGTGTTGATGTAACACGTTGTGAGGTGAAGCTGTGACTTCATGGTGCCGAGTGACGCCAAACTTGGAAATGTGATGTGCTGTTACAAATAAAGCACTGTTTGATCTTGAAAACCCCCAGTTTGATGAGAAGTCTGTCATTGACGACCTCTGAGAGAGAACTCGATCCCTTACAACACCTATCAGCCATAACATTCATATTATCCTTAATATTGTATAGCCTTTGCCACCAAAACAGCTTTAAAGCGGCTCTGTCACTAGGTTTTAACCTATGTATTTAAATACATAGGTTAAAACCCCTTAACTTGTACAGTTAGAACATACCTGTATTGCAGAGTACAGCGCAGCGGTTGTGCTGAAAAAAGACCTTTAAACTTTATGTTAATGAGCCTTCGGAGCACCGGGGGGCGGGCTCTTTCTTCCTGAGCACCGCTTCTTCACCGCCCCCCGGGTCCCGAGGCTCTCCCCGATGCCGACGTCCACGCCCCTCTGAAAATTGATTGACAGCTGAAATCCCGCCGGCGCATGCGCAGAAGCGCTTGCAGTGCCGAACACCGCAAGCGCTTCCATCCTTGTGCGCACGCGCCGTCACTTCCGGGTTCAGCGAAGTGACGGCGCGTGCGCACAAGGATGGAAGCGCTTGCGGTGTTCGGCACTGCAAGCGCTTCTGCGCATGCGCCGGCGGGATTTCAGCGCTAGGCCAAACGGCCTAGCGCTGTCAATCAATTTTCAGAGGGGCGTGGACGTCGGCATCGGAGAGAGCCTCGGGACCCGGGGGGCGGTGAAGAAGCGGTGCTCAGGAAGAAAGAGCCCGCCCCCCGGTGCTCCGAAGGCTCATTAACATAAAGATTAAAGGTCTTTTTTCAGCACAACCGCTGCGCTGTACTCTGCAATAAAGGTATGTTCTAACTGTAGAAGTCAAGGGGTTTTAACCTATGTATTTAAATACATAGGTTAAAACCTAGTGACAGAGCCTCTTTAACTCATGGAGGAATGGACTCTACAAGACCTATGAAGATATCATGTGGTACCTGATACATTAGCAGCAGATCCTTTAAAGGGGTTGTCTAACCCCCAACCCACAATTAATTCAATAATCTAAGGTGTATAAAATAAAAAAAAAATAAAAAACACTGTGCTCCTGGAGCTATGTGCTACTTAGGGGTACGTCAGCACAGAGACCAGTGAATGGCTGTAGCAGTGCATGTGACCATGGATGGCAAGTCACACTTCTGGCTCACAGGGAACTGGAAACTGTGAGGGCCAGACCCTCAGTGCTGGAACAGAGCTGCTTGCAAGTGGTGTTTTTTCCTTTTTATACAAATGTCAGCTGTTCATTTTGCGTTGGAGATAGACAACCCTTTTGGGTCCAGTATTTTGCCAAGTGATGCATCCATGTATCGGACTTGGCCTCTAATTGAGTCCTGAGTCCTGAGGCCCTTGAGTCCTGAGGCCCTTTTTTTCTCAAGGTAAGTTGCCATCCACTTAGATTTGGGACACACAGTCTTCTATTGTCCTATTATTGTCAAGTTATGATGCTCATGTAGGTAGTCAACAGAGTTCAGCATGGGTACTCTAACTGGTAAAGCTTGAAAGTTTGTGAACTATTCTGAATTTCAATATGTTTTAACCTAAAACTATACACGTTATCATCACACAAGTTCTAAAAGGAGATAAAGATAATCAAAACAAATAAATGACTTATTTATTAAGGAAAACTACCCAGTATCACGTCTGTGAGTGTCAAAAGTATGTGAACCTTTAGTATTAGCAGATAATTTGAAGGTAAAATTGGAGTCAGGTGTTCTCAATCAATGTAATGACAATCAGATGTGAGTGGGCATCTTGTTTTATTTTAAAACAGGGCTCTATCAAAATCTAGGTTTCACACGTTTGTGGAAGTGTATCATGGTATGAACAATGGAGATTTCTGTGGAGCGATTAATGCTCATCAGGCTTGAAAAAGTTACAAAGTCATAGGAGGATTTATCAAAACTAGAAAAACTGTCTTAGTTGCCCATAGAAACCAACCGGATTCCACCTTTCATTTTCCAGCAGAGCTTTGAAAAACGAAAGGTGGGATTTGATATGTTGCTATGGGCAGCTAAGCCAATTTTGATAAATCTATCCCATGGACTCCACAATCCACAGTCAGTCAAATTGTGTACACAAAAAGGCCATTTGAGACCATTATTACCCTCTCCAGGATTGGTCAACCAACAAAGATCATGCTAAGAGCAAAGCATGTAATAGCCTGTGAGGTCACAAGGGAACCCAAGATAACCTCTAAGGCAACTAAAGGCCTTTCTCACATTAGCTATTGTTAATAAAGCCACAGTCAGGAGCACACTGAACAACACTGGTGTGTGTTTGCTAAAGATCAGCTGCACATGCCTGTAGGCTATTAAAACAAGGACACCAAAATAGAACTTTTTGGTTTAAATGAGAAGTGTTCTGGTTGGAGAAAGAGAAAAACACTTAATTCCACATAAAAACCTCAGCGCATCTGTGA
Organism: Rhinella marina; assembly: GCA_900303285.1. Lineage (NCBI taxonomy): Eukaryota > Metazoa > Chordata > Amphibia > Anura > Bufonidae > Rhinella > Rhinella marina. The sequence goes on along the minus strand of ONZH01014798.1, from coordinate 44,645 downwards.
AACATGGTAGTGGTAGTATCATGGTTTTGCTAAATCTAAAATTGCTAAATGAGCAGTACCCAGTAATCTCTCTCTCTCTCTCTCTCTATATATATATATATATATATATATATATATTTATTTTTTTGGGTACAACCCAGTATGTTTTGAAAGAATAAATCAGGGTTAAGACTATGAAGAAAATTGATGTTTCTACAACCGGGCTGGTTACTGACTCCTGCACCATTTGCCAACCACAGCACCTACATCTGGTCATGAAAGAGTAGGGAATGGTGCAGCCCTGTGCTCCACCCACACCACTGTCCCTGCCTACTTGCATGATCCATCCATAGTGACAGCCCACAACTGGATGACAATCCCTTCTTAGCTAAGTGCAGTGGTTGAAACCAAAATGGGAATAGACAGAAAGAGGTGAAAGTCAGACGGCAAAACCATGACTGCATCACGATCCAAAATCAAATACAAAACAAAGTAAAACCAGGAGAAGAAGTAAGCGACAGAGTCAGCATGGAAAGGCAAGGTCAAAGCAAGCAGAGCCAAATACTAGGAGGTCACATCAAGGCAAAAATCAGTTATCAGAGACAATGTCAAAGAAACAGGCAAAAGGTAAGTGATCCAGAATAACAAACACAAAATTAACTAGTGTGGCATGAATACTAATCGCAGCCACCTGTGACCAGCAGCTGCCTGTTTAAATGGCCCTTTTCGGGAAGCATGCGATGCCGCTACAGAGCCTGATTGGTCCAGCATGCAGGCTGCCTGATAGGTCAAGCAACCCCACTATCACTGTGTGCGACTCTGCCATATTGCGGCCGGACTTGCCGAGGAAGTATAGACATGTAAGTGCAAGTACACATCTCCTGCCAAGTTTCTAAAGTGTGTAAAAACTAGCTATTCTCTGTTGCATCACTTAGTTCAGAGGCAGTTTATAACTCTTAAGTTTCAGCAACACGAAAACTATGAGTGGGACCTTCATGAAATGAGTTTTTAAGATTAAGCAGCAGTCTAGTGGCAGCCGGAAGAACAAATCTGGGTTTAGCAGATATCCAAAGAAGATTATGAGTCAGAATGCACAGTCTGTATGGTAAAATTTAGTGGAGGTGTCATGTTCTACCGAGGGTCTGACTGACTGCTAGAACATTTCAGGCAAACAAACACGGGGCAAGCAATCTGACAAGGCAAGGACAAACACGAATACTATATATACAGAAATGGCAGAAAACTGGATCAGCAGGTAAGGGACCAGTGGCAGGAAATACCACAGGACCAAGTGCACCAGTTTTACTTGGGGCCAAACTCAGAGGGCAGAGACTAAGTGAGCCTCGTACTTCACAGATCCTCAGATGATGGGGATAAACTTAGCCGAGGCTGGCTGGTTGCACCTCCACGATGGTTCCGGTGCACTTGGCCACTTACCAGTCCTACAAACAAGGACTGGAACCCGGGCTCACGTACTAGGAATCCGAACCAACGGCACAGGACACAGTACAGACAAATGGGAACCAGTACACAAGAAGCTGCCTGGACCCTATGCAGAACGGTTGCATGGCCGTCTCAGGCAGAGCTGGCCAAACAGGTAGACAAGCAGACGCCCGGACCCCATGTAAAATGACACATGGTCTCAGGCAGACAAGCAGATGCTTGGACCCCATGCAGAACAACACATGGCGGTCTCAGGCAGAGCTGAACACAGACAGGCAGATATCCTCCCTCCAGAGAACCCAGGAGCCCTCTCACCAAAGGCAGAACATACAAGACAGTAACAGAAGCAATAATCACTGCCAGGCAACATAGACCTAGAAACTGAACAAATAGAAATAATGGATGAATGGATCCAAAGCAGAGATGACACGTGATTGTAATATTTGCATGTCTTCTGTGTTTTGTACCCACTCCTGCTTTTGGCCTCCAAATCATGAGCATATCCAGATGCAAAATAGGGACCATGTGATAGAGACCTTATGGATGCTCCAAAGATAGCATCTGTTGTGTTTTTCTGTCCTTCAAACATATCAGAAGAAGGGTAAAATAAATGGTGATGTCAACAAGGCCAAACAGAGACACTAGTTGCCCTGTCACAGAGTGGTGAGGGTGGCAACTGCATGAGGAGTCAACATAGTAGCCTAGTCACAGAGTGGGGAGATTGGGGAGCAATAGCAGTAACAGCACAAAATGGTGGGTGGCATTAGGAGAAGATGGCAGCAGAGACAGCAGGTGTGTGGCAGCATCAGAATAGTGGCTGGAAGCAGGTGGCCAGAAGAAATGGGTCTTTTTTCACAAAGTTTCACCCAGAATGATGTAGTCTGATGCATCAGGCACTGTCGCATGGAAATCCTGTCTGATCCATGCCTGAGTCATCATTATAAAGGTTAGCCTCTCAACATTTTAGGTGGAAAGGCGAGTTCTCCTTGGGGTAATTATGCCCCCCGCTACACTAAACACCCGATGTGATGCCATACTACTGGCCAGGCAGGAAAGCTTGTCCAGGGCAAACTCGGCCAGTTGTGACCACAAATCAAGTTTGGCTGCCCGGTAGTCCAGAGGATCTTGGATGTGGGGTGGCAGAGTGCAGTCCAAGTATGCCATCACCTGCTGGTTCAGGTTCTGCTCCATGTCCTGCTGCTGTTTCTTCAGTAGGCGGGTGAAGAAAAGTGCTCATTAGAGAATCCAGACTTAAGTTGCTGCTGATGGAGCTGGTGCTGCTCCTGCCCCCCCCCCCAACAGTCACTTGTGCAGATAAACCAATCATTTCTATATACATTGCTTGTGCATGAATGTCCTCTTCCTCCACCAGTTCAGCCCCCACATGGCTCAGGTTGCCGTGAGATGTAGGTGCCACGTCTCCTGACCCCTGGCCAACCAGATTTATTTGCATCTTCCCCAGGACTTGAGCAAGTGGAATGATGTCATTCATGCCGTAGTCCTGGCGACTGACAAATAAAGTGGCCTCCTCAAAGTGCCTGAGCAAACAGCAGGTGTCACGCATCGAAGTTACTCAGAGGAGTGCTCCTGTCCGCCTGCATCATCAAGAATATTTTAGGCATATTTCAGGCACAGATTGTGGCGCAACAGCTAGTTGCCCCGTAATCTGCGACTTCTCCCCACTCACGCCAGGTCTTAAGTGGGCATTGCGTTGGTGGGGACGGGGACCATAGGAAGCTGTCTTACATTTAGAAATGGCGGTGGATCCGCCTAAGTTATGAAGAGGCTGGCACCTCTTCATAACTTCAGCGGAACCCCCACCAGCTATAGAGGTTTATTAAAACTGCCATCTAAAACGCCGGTCTTAATAAATGTGCCCCAAAGTATTTCCTAATTATTGTCCGTAGTGACTGTAACGTCTCTACCTGGACTAAGTTCACTGGCAAAAGGATGGAGACCAGGCAGGAGGAGACTTTTTATAGGGCTGTGGAATCACAGGGGCTGGCTAGCTGCTGATTGGCTGGCTGCACGGAACTACGTGTGATCCCTCAATCCTAGGCTTCTTACTTCCTCTTTCCAACATGTGCAGCAGCCATTTTTTACAAAAAATCCGATTAGCTCTCACAAATATAATTTTTCCTGAAATTCCGATCGAATTACACTTTGTTAACTTCGATTTGCCCAACTCTAATTTTATATAACAAAAAATATGTACATTATTAATGTATTTTAATTGGCGGTAAGCGAATCGAATTTCAGGATAAATTTGATTCGCCGCATAGCCAAATTTCCTTGTGCTTCACGTTAATTAATCAATTTCACCTGAAATAGTGTAAAAAGGTAAAACGCCGCGAAGGAAATTTTGTGTAATATTCAGTGAAGCAGCCAAATCCAATTTTTGCATACTTTGCTCATCTCTAATTTTAATGTATTGAATTCTGAATGGAAATTTTTTGCCTATATATTTGAACTTGAGTTGGGTTAGCATGTGTGACTCTTGATGGGGGTAAAATCTAAGAATAAGGGGTGTGAATCATGTTTTAACCATTGTTTGGTCTAGAGTCTAAATAAACTCAAGAAAGAATGTAACCCGTTATGGATAACTTAAACAGATGATAGATGTAGTACAGTATATGAAATTGCCTGACATAACACGTTCTGTAACATATTTGCTGATACAAGCTTTATGCCAAGTAAATCTGATGCACCTGGAGAAATGCTCAACTAGTTTAAAGCATAGAAAACAATACCACAAAAATACAAAGCATAAATGCCCAACATATATGTATGCTTTATTGAAAAAAATTCTCTAAAAATGACTTTTGAATCACGTGTGAGACAAATACATGATTGTAGTAAAAAATACAAATGTACACTAAATACATGATTGGTAAAAAAAAAGTTAAATATGAGCAGAAATGAATATAATAAAGTGCAAAGTGCATATAAGTACTTAATAGAAATGCAATGTGCGCCAGAAACAAACAAACTCCAAAATAAAGCCCTAACTAAATCTAAATGATAAATTGACACTGAAGGTAAATTCTCAAATAAAGTAGTGAGATATATCAAAGTAAAGTACAGAATTATGATCACTGACCCATATGATGAACAAGTTTGGAATGGAATGTGTCCATCCCTTAATCTGGTGCAGCAGCTGAAATGCACATCGGGGTGGATGCATTCCCACCCAATTACAGAAAAAGCCAAATTATAGAACAAAAAAAAAGTCAATACAAAACAATTGCAAATCTTTTTTATTTGTAAAAGTAAATAAAATGAGATAAAGACAAAAGTATTCAGAGAGTCCATTGTCGCAACAGAATCCAGAGGAATTATTGTTTGTCCAATAGAAGGCAATGGCTACAGAATGCAAATGGATAGACATTCTGGTGCATCCTGTTTTGAAGGAACCTTTTTTTCTGTGTTCAAAAACAATACAAGTCCATGAGTACAATCACATGATGGACTTCATGAGCGAGTATAGCCTTACCTTTTAGCGAAGTCTCCTTCTGGTTCAAGATCTGCAAAATCAATGTAAAACTCACTAATTAAAGTATTTTCAAAAATAGTGTCGAAAAAGTGGATCAGCACTCGCCCTTCAATGCTAATAAATCTTCACTTTACTAAACAGAATACAGGTAAATGTGACGCGTTTTCGCTAGCATCTATTAAAGATCTGGTGGTGGATGATGATCCTCTACACATCCATCACACATGAAAAGGGCATGAAAACTTCAAGGTGGATGTTAGAGAGAAGTACATACTCTGCAGAGGAAACCGCTTTCTTTATTGGCTTGTTAACTGTGGTACTTTATGAAGATTACTTCCTTTTTAAGGAAGCAGTGCAGGACCGCAATGAGTTAGAATTTTGTGCCGCCGCATGCAAATTGTTATATGACATGATACGAGAAAGAATTTGTATATAACAATTGCCTGTTTCAGAAACATTGCATTCTATTGCGCCGATTCATTGACAATATGTTCTGTTCATGGAGAGATAACATTCGGACCCTAGAGAAATTTTGTATCCAGTTGAATTCGGTGTAGGATGAGTTAAAATTCGCATCACATATACTGTAATTACAGAGAGAGTAAGCTTCCTGAACACTTGGGTCATAAAGGCTTAGGGAGGGTGTCTGTACACTGACCTGTACACAAAGGAGACTAATAATATAGCCTTCTGCATTACTCCAGCAATCACCTGCAAAACACAATTCCAGAGGGTGAAATGCATAGTCTCAAACCCCGATACACAAAAAAGGAGACTCAATGAGATGGAACAAAAGTTTAAGGAACATATCCCGGTCTCCAATGTGCACAATGCTCTAGTGTGATTAAGGGTAATTGGGTACACCATCCGCTCACAGAGGCGAGAATCCCTATCAAGGGACATTATACCTGACAGCACTTTCGTCATCTACATTCTCAATTGTCCCTGTGGTCTGCTGTATGTGGGAGAGACCCCACAGTGCATGAAGGACAGGTTCTCAGACCAGAAATCTACCATTAGAAATGAGAATTTACTGCTTCTTGTTCCCCACCATTTTCATGAAACCCGCCATAGAGTATCACAGTTGAAGTTCCAACTTTTAGAACAGATCCAACTACCGAGGAGAGCAGGGAACAGAGGCCAGTTTTTTCATCACAGAGAAGCTTACTGGCTTCACTGACTCCAAACATTACAGCCAAAAGGGTAAAACTGGGAGTATGAACCATCTAATATATTGTGAACATTATTGGTACACTGCTATTAAAGGGTTATTCCCATCTTAGACAATGGGGGCATATCGCTAGGATATGCCCCCATTGTCTGACAGGTGCATGTCCCACCTGTGGGACCCGCACCTATATCGAGAACGGAGCAGGGAAATGAACGGAGGGCACACTGCGCATGTGCAGCTGCCCACCATTCATTTCTATGGGGCCGCCGAAAATAGCGCAGCACTGGCTCGGCTATTTCCGTCGACTCCATAGAAATGGACGGGAGCGGTGGCAGAGCATGCGCTGTGTGCTCCCATTCATTTCTATGGGAGCAGTGGGAGTATCCGGGGTCCTCCAGGCACAGCGCTCCCCACTTCGTTCTCCATATAGGTGTGGGACCTGCACCTATCAGACAATGGGGGCATATCCTAACGATATGCCCCCATTGTCTAAGATGGGAATACCCCTTTAATATCTATATTCTCTCCCTTCACAGATGCGTTAGTATTTTAGTCTACAATTATGAATAGAACTAACAGTGCAGTTCGGACCGACAGCATTCTTTCATGTTTGTTTCTGATTTGTTCTGATGCAGGTATCACATCATTCTCTGTGTATTCTTGAGAATACAGTAACAATTGTTATGTACCTATATTATGATGGGCCTTAGGGTATAAACTATATCATGGACTACAATCTTAGTCTACAGCACAAATAAAACAACCATTGCAGTGTGTAGTGACACAGGTTCTTTTAGGTCCATCTTTGGCCTAGGAATCGTACCACTTACATTAGGAAGAATGCAATTTAGTACACTACTTTACTTGTATAAACTGTTCCTCAGCAATGATAAGCACATGTCGGATTAACACCTACAGTACATAACCAGGTACATGTTCGTCTATATAGTAATAAAGCTCTGTATACGTTTCTATTCCCCATGCCACGATTTGTGATTGATTAGGCTAATATGTTATAACGATTCACTCGATAACGATAAATGTGTAGCCAAATTCAGACCCTATGTGATTGAGATTGTTTGTTTTTTGTGTTACTAATTATGTTTACAACATGACATGAAGCATCTGATCCATGCTGAAGTCTGTCACATGTTATTATAGAACCAATCAGTGAGGTACACGCCCCATAGAGGAGGGTCATTACACTAGGACTCCATCTTGAATGTGCCTCTTTTTGCTCTATATATATATGTACCATGTTGTATAATGTGACATGCTTGCTTGAAAAAGGCTGTTTTGCCGAAACGCGTCACATTTGCCTGTAATCTGTTTATGGCATAAAGCGAAGATTTATTACCATCAAAGGCCGAGTGCTGATCCACTTTTTCTACTTGGATGTATGGGGGACCAGGATGGCAACCCAGGATACGAGTACCACCACCTTCTTCCAGAGTGCCGACTGATTATTTCTTCAAATTGTTTACAAAAATATTGTACACAAGTATATGCAAAAATATATTAGGGTGTGTTCTGTCAGGGCTATATACTTTAATACCCAATAATGGTGTTCAAACACTCACTGTGTCGGATCAATTCATTGTGATGAGGCAGAGTTTAAAGGACTCAATGTTGTACTCTTTTTGACCTGCTATTCAGGTGTTTTATTTTTAATTTTTTTTGCAGAACATGGAAGAAAATGGTAAGCAGGTCAAATAGAGTCTAAACTGTAATACTGGATCTAAATCTCTTAAATGATGGACTAAAATGACTATAATTAGGTCTGTCAGGTTTTCGACAGAGAGGCCGACACATTACCCAACAAAATAATACAACAAAATGAGCCTCTAGGAGCAATGGGGGTGTTGCACTTACAACTAGAGGCTCAGCTCTCTCTCTCTCCAACAGCCGTGCCCTCTGCACCTTTATTGACAGGGCCAGACAGTGAAAACATTATAAATGTAGAGGGGGCGCAGCAGTGGCAGCGAGAGGAGAGCCTCTAGGTGTAACAGCAATACCCCTGTTACTCCTAGAGGCTCATTTGCATATATCAAAACATAATTGTTCTTAGCAATGCGGGCATATTTGAACATGGGACCAACACATATTTCTTCAGCTGCCAACTGCACATGTAACAGGTCAGCCAGTGTCATAGGTACAAATCTGCTGAAAGATGCCGTTTAACGTGTTTAATATGTAGTCAAACATATATAGTGACCCAGTTTCATAAAGCAAACAGGATATGCTATAGTATATGCCATAAATGGCAGATACATGTGGGGCACTTATCTGCAGGACCTGCAACTCCAACTTCACTTGGTAAAGCCTAATTCACATTTTCGTGGAGCACGGTCCGTGAAATCCCGGACCGTGCTCCTTCTGAGGACGGGAGCGCACGGCGTCATTGGTTGCTATGACGCCGTGCGCTTCCTGAGGCAGCCGCTGTACAGTGATGCACTTGTATCACTGTACAGCAGCGGCCTCAGGAAGCGCACGGCGTCATAGCAACCAATGATGCCGTGCGCTCCCGTCCTCAGAAGGGGCACGGTTCGGGATTTCACGGATAGTCCCGGACCGTGTTCCACGGAAATGTGAATTAGGCTTAAAGGGGTATTCCCATCTCACAAATGTAGTTTGTATAGTTAGATATAGCCATACCAATATTATTACTAATAGAATGTATTTATATAAAATGTACCATTTAGAAGATTTGCCTATTTGTATATCCATTGTCCCACACACATCGGTCAGGCCGTTGCCCCTAGTTACAGCCACCATGGCCGTGTAGTAGCGGTGGCTGGCTTGCTCATGTTCAAACCCACTCTGAGGTAACTGCTGTATTGTGAACGCACATTACATGAGCATGTGGAGACACATCTTAGGAGACACATCTTAGGATCCGTCCAAACGCAGACTTTATAAACGGATCCTGCTCCATAGAGATGAACTGATCTTGGAACAGGATCCGTTTCTCTGCGTTTTGATAGCGAAGACAAAAATGCTCCAACCCTAAGATGTGTCTCCGCATGATCATGAATATGCGTTCACAATACAGCAGTTACCTCAGAGCGGGTCTGAACAAGAGCAAGCCGACCACCACTACTACATGGCCACGGTAGTCGTAACCAGGGGCAACGGCCTGACTGATGTGTGTGGGACAATGGAAATACAAATAGGCAAATCTTCTAAATGGTACATTTTATATAAATACATTCTATTACTAATACTCATGGTATGGCTATATCTAACTATACAAACTACATGTGTGAGATGGGAATACCCCTTTAAGGCTGTGGTAGCTTGTTGGCAAATTGATGAAGATGGGGTTGCACATGTGCCTGGCTCTCTGCATTTACAGCATAGAGTATTGTACAGTATCCTTCTCCAGGTATACCTATCAGGGCAGTACGGCTGGTACTTCTAGCAAGGGCCTGCATGAAATTTAAAATAAAGCGATCTGTATACCTTCAATGCAGGAGCTCACATTATAAAAGAAGCTGCGTCCTAGATTTCCCACACTATGGATAGACACTTGTAAGGGGAGTTAGCTCTCATACCTCTTTCATCCTAAGTGACTGCTGGAAATTTCATGCTTTTTAAGGTATTGTTTGTTTTTTTGTAAAATCACAGATATGCATTGCAAACAAAAAAATGAGGCATATATGGAATACAAAAGGATAATGAATATTTTATTGCATGTTTCAGAAAAAATACAATAAATACAAAAACAGGTACGGCTCTTGGAAGACAGAAGGGAAAAAAAAATCAAAAGTGCTAAAATGTAAAATAGCTGCAGCAGGAATAAGTAAAGGGGTTGCCCAATGGGATAATTTCTGGACATAGTAAGGGCACACGACCATATTTTCCGTGTCCGTTCCGTTTTTTTTTTTCGCGGACCCTATGTGGAACAATTCATTTCAATGTGTCCAGAAGTTACGCCATGTGCATTCCATTTCCGTATGTCTGTTCCGCGAAAAATAGAACATATTCTATTATTGTCCGCATTATGGACAAGGATAGTCCCTGGTAAGCATGGGAATGGCATTGGCAGGGGATCAATGCAGTGAGTAATGCTTTAAGCCTTTTGACCCTCTGTCTATTAAAAAAAAAGTAATACATCCCAAGACAGCCAGCTTTTCTTTTTTGTATAAAGTAATCTGTATTAATGGAATATTTCATGCGCTGAGTTGGCAAAAACAATTTTGACACTAGAATGACAAGTATTATGTATGATGACAGATGACAACAAAGCACAAGGCATGCAACACTCGATCTAGGAGCCAGATATTTAGGAGGTATCAACATTTCCTGTTCTGGAGACTGTTAAACAGAAGTTAAACACATCGGGAGGAATTTATCATAAGGAGAGTCTTTTGTGTATTTTGCACTAAATGTATCAAGTGTTAAAGTGTAACTGTCATTTCAGTTTATTTTTACTAATCAGAACAAGGATGTTAATCATTTTTTTTAATATTATTCATTAGTAAAAGATTTTTTGTTGGTGTAGAAAACAGGGTGTAAAGAGTCTACTTAGCAAAGCTGTAAATGGGGATTCCTAAGAAGAGTCTGTGTTCAGAGTTTTACTGAGAGTTGAAGACACCTGTGCATGACATTCAGAGATTTCTAGCCTTCCTCATACCCTACTCCTTGACTATGTATACAGTATGTGTCCTATCACTGTCTGCCTTAGAGCTTTACTAAGAAGATTCTTCAAACTGAGATTACAGTTATGCCCTTTTCACACGAGCGGGAGACTCGCATGTCTCCCGCAACGCATCTAGAGGTCTGGACTCCGGCACTGACTGGGATCGCATATAATGCTATGCGATCCCTGTCCGTGCAGAGTCCAGCCCTGTAGATGCGTTGCAGGAGACATGCGAGTCTCCCGCTCGTGTGAAAGGGGCATTCCACTTGGTGCATTTTTTTAAACCTTTGGGTTCACCCACATGGTGTGGTCATCATGCGGTACGGAACCGCAGCATCTCATTTCCCAATAGAAGTGAATAGGAAAATAAGTTTCTGTGATGGGCCTTTTGAACTTTCAAAATTGTGATGACTGCACCTGAGTTATGTTCTGTAGGTCACACGTAAATCATGCTCTGCTGTTTGTAGTTGCTGACCAAGTGGGGTATAAAATATAGCAGCTGCTTTTGGTAGATGTTAGTAGAATATATTCTACCACATTTTTCACTATTTGAAGTTAATCTGACTCTAGCTATAAAACCTCGAAAATTCTGAACAGTTCAAACAAGAGTCCAGAAATGATCCTGGATTTAAAAAAAAAAAAAAAAAAAAAAAACACCCTAAACGAATGACCATGCGCACTTTACCTAATTGAATCATGACCACACCATGTGGTCGTGCTCTAACACTTTTGTGTAGAAATACCAATCAAGTTATTAGACACCACATCCTACTGGAGTGCATCTGAGACTTTTTGTGACCTTTTTAAAAAGTCTCAATAATAAATGTGGAGTGAGTGATGTAAAGATCTGAAAAGTCAGAAATCCAAAAAGTCGCAATTGCCCTATTATGCAACATTTTTCAAGCAAGAATTCTGGAGTGAATGGCTTGAAAAAGTTTCCCCCTCCAAATTTTAAACATATAAATTAATTTATATCTAGATTACTAAAGTATAATAAAAGCTTAGCTACTATTACTTTTGAACCAATAATTTGTTGGCAATCAGAATTTTATACTGAATATAGCTTTTTTTCTAATTTGTTTTTATTTTCTGGTCGTATAACTTTTATTCCATTTTCTGTATGTGATTACGGAAGTAGCCATCTTGCCGGAGCTGCTGCTTTGAGCTGTGTTCACATCTCATTATTGGCCTCCAGACAGATTATCCATAATGAAACCTATAACTGTACTCAAAAAGAGCGCAAGAGACTACACACCATGCATATTATATTAAAAATATCAACATTTTTTATTACATAGAGATTTCATCACAAAAATAATGAGATATAACATATGGGGCAAAACATCAGACACAAAGTACTGGAGCTAAACCAAGTCACTTACCCTTGGTGATAATACTCCCGAAACAGATGAAAAACATGTCCGATATATGAGGTAGCAAAAAGAAAAAGGATAATAAATACTTATTCTCCCCCAAAAGGAGTTTGAATATAATCGTACTCCTTAGGCTTCGTTCACACGACCGTATGTGTTTTGCGGTCCGCAAATTGTGGATCCGCAAAAAAAATGGATGACGTTCCCTATGGCATCCGTGTTTCCGTTTTTTTTGCGGATCCATTGTTACAATGCCTATCCTTGTCAGCAAAACGGACAAGAATAGGACATGTTCTATCTTTTTTGCAGAACGGAAATACGGACATACGGAAACGGAATGCACACGGAGTACCTTCCGTTTTTTTTTGCGGACCCATTGAAATGAATGGTTCCGCATACGGTCCGCAAAAAAAACGGAACGGACACGGAAATAAAATATGGTCGTGTGAATGAAGCCTTAGATACAGCCATACATGGTAATAAATAATCCATAAGAGGACAATTCACCTCTCAGCTCCCCATGTTTTACATATGTTTACAAATAACATCACAAACCACCCACCTATGGACATGATCAGGAGTAGCAGTACACCAAAGTCAGGAAACACCTCGACACGTGTTTCGCCTACACTGCTTCATGAAGAGGTTAAGTTCATCACTAAAAGTCTGCCCTTATAAGCACCTACAGACACCAATCAAATGAATAAATAGCAGGTGCAACATACATAGCGCATACTGCCCGATGATGCATGCCATGCCAGTGCAGAGTCGCCATTCTCATCAGAGGGAGGGGTGGAACGCACACCATGCGTTCCAGCCCGCCCACCAAGGAGGCTGTATGACGGCCCCACATGACGTGACACGCAGCACATCCAGGCGATGCGCTCCACCAGCCATATAATTACACGCTTCCATGGTTACCTAGGAACAAAATCAAACAATCTAATAACTATTGCTCCTATTGTTCCCAAACGCTGGAATAGATCGATCTGTACCATTAGCTGATTCATAAGGTCTCATGGCGATATTTGATAAAAGACTCTCTGAATAGAACTAAAGTGCCAGTGCAATAAATAAATATATATATATATATATATATATATATATATATATATATATAATAAAAAAATAATACACAGTACAGACCAAAAGTTTGGACACACCTTCTCATTCAAAGAGTTTTCTGTATTTTCATGACTATGAAAATTGTAGATTCACACTGAAGGCATCAAAACTATGAATTAGCACATGTGAAATTATATACTTAACAAAAAAGTGTGAAACAACTGAAAATATGTCTTTTATTCTAGGTTCTTCAAAGTAGCCACCTTTTGCTTTGATTACTGCTTTGCACACTCTTGGCATTCTCTTGATGAGCTTCAAGAGATAGTCACCTGAAATGGTTTTCACTTCACAGGTGTGCCCTGTCAGGTTTAATAAGTGGGATTTCTTGCCTTATAAATGGGGTTGGGACCATGAGTTGTGTTGGGCAGAAGTCAGGTGGATACACAGCTGATAGTCCTACTGAATAGACTGTTAGAATTTGTATTGTGGCAAGAAAAAAAGCAGCTAAGTAAAGAAAAACGAGTGGCCATCATTACTTTAAGAAATGAAGGTCAGTCAGTCTGAAAAATTGGGAAAACTTTGAAAGTGTCCCGAAGTGCAGTCGCAAAAACCATCAAGCGCTACAAAGAAACTGGCTGACATGAGGACCGCCCCAGGAAAGGTAGACCAAGAGTGACCTCTGCTGCAGATGATGAGTTCATCCAAGTCACCAGTTTCAGAAATCGCAGGTTAACAGCAGCTCAGATTAGAGACCAGGTCAATGCCACACAGAGTTCTAGCAGCAGACACATCTCTACAACAACTGTTAAAGAGGCTCTGTCACTAGGTTTTAACCTATGTATTTAAATACATAGGTTAAAACCCCTTGACTTCTACAGTTAGAACATACCTTTATTGCAGAGTACAGCGCAGCGGTTGTGCTGAAAAAAGACCTTTAATCTTTATGTTAATGAGCCTTCGGAGCACCGGGGGGCGGGCTCTTTCTTCCTGAGCACCGCTTCTTCACCGCCCCCCGGGTCCCGAGGCTCTCTCCGATGCCGACGTCCACGCCCCTCTGAAAATTGATTGACAGCGCTAGGCCGTTTGGCCTAGCGCTGAAATCCCGCCGGCGCATGCGCAGAAGCGCTTGCAGTGCCGAACACCGCAAGCGCTTCCATCCTTGTGCGCACGCGCCGTCACTTCGCTGAACCCGGAAGTGACGGCGCGTGCGCACAAGGATGGAAGCGCTTGCGGTGTTCGGCACTGCAAGCGCTTCTGCGCATGCGCCGGCGGGATTTCAGCTGTCAATCAATTTTCAGAGGGGCGTGGACGTCGGCATCGGAGAGAGCCTCGGGACCCGGGGGGCGGTGAAGAAGCGGTGCTCAGGAAGAAAGAGCCCGCCCCCCGGTGCTCCGAAGGCTCATTAACATAAAGATTAAAGGTCTTTTTTCAGCACAACCGCTGCGCTGTACTCTGCAATAAAGGTATGTTCTAACTGTAGAAGTCAAGGGGTTTTAACCTATGTATTTAAATACATAGGTTAAAACCTAGTGACAGAGCCGCTTTAAGAGGGGACTGTGTGCAGCAGGCCTTCATGGTAAAATAGCTGCTAGGAAACCACTGCTAAGGACAGGCAACAAGGAGAAGAGACTTGTTTGGGCAAAAGAACACAAGGAATGGACATTAGACCAGTGGAAATCTGTGCTTTGGTCTGATGAGTCCAAATTTGAGATCTTTGGTTCCGACCACCGTGTCTTTGTGCAACGCAGAAAAGGTGAACGGATGGACTCTACATGCTTGGTTCCCACCGTGAAGCATGGAGGAGAAGGTGTGATGGTGTGGGGGTGCTTTGCTGGTGACACTGTTGGGGATTTATTCAAAATTGAAGGCATACTGAACCAGCATGGCTACCACAGCATCTTGCAGCGGCATGCTATTCCATCCGGTTTGCGTTTAGTTGGACCATCATTTATTTATGAACAGGACAATGACCCCAAACAGTCCTCCAGGCTGTGTAAGGGTTATTTGACCAAGAAGGAGTGATGGGGTTCTACGCCAGATGACCTGGCCTCCACAGTCACCAGACCTGAACCCAATCGAGATGGTTTGGGGTGAGCTGGACCGCAGAGTAAAGGCAAAAGGGCCAACAAGTGCTAAGCATCTCTGGGAACTCCTTCAAGACTGTTGGAATACCATTTCAGGTGACTACCTCTTGAAGCTCATCAAGAGAATGCCAAGAGTGTGCAAAGCAGTAATCAAAGCAAAAGGTGGCTACTTTGAAGAACCTAGAATATAAGACATATTTACAGTTGTTTCACACTTTTTTGTTAAGTATATAATTTCACATGTGTCAATTCATAGTTTTGATGCCTTCAGTGTGAATCTACAATTTTCATAGTCATGAAAATACAGAAAACTCTTTGAATGAGAAGGTGTGTCCAAACTTTTGGTCTGTACTGTATATATGATTAAAAAAATGACAATCAATAAAGTGTTGAAGTGAAGTGACAAATCTCTTCAATAAGGGTGCATTCACACGACCGTAGTTTTGGGTCCGCATCCGTTCCGCAATTTTGCGGAACGGGTGCGGACCCATTCATTTCAATGGAGCCGCAAAAGATGTGGACGGCACACAATGTGCTGTCCGCATCCGTAGGTCCGATCCGCGGCCCCGCAAAAAAGATAGAGCATGTCCTATTCTTGTCCGCAATCGCGGACAAGAATAGGCAGTTCTATCATAGGGCCGGCTACATTCACACAGCCGGTATCCGTGTTTTGCGGATCCGCAATTTGCGGACCGCAAAACACATACGGTCGTGTGAATGTAGCCTAAAACATACTTGTATAAACAATCAAAAATGTGACATAATTAATCACAAAAATCAAACGTGTTATAATTATACAAAAAAAAAAGTGAACCCCACTACAAATAAACATATTAAAACCATGTAAGGTTATCCATAATGTCCCATGGTTAAAAAACAAAGTATACTGCATGGTATGTAGTTTTTTTTTTACTAGATATTGTGTGAAGTAACTGTATTCTACTATGCTATTACATTCCTGTTTTTTGCCGGACACCCTTTTAGCACAGTCACATTACTAGAACTCTACGGACATGATTAGCGTGTACTTTGGAGCCTTTCCAGGTGTAAACACTAAGTAGAGGCTTTCACAATAATGTGCTGTGAAAACAGTCTTAGAAAACCAAAGCAGAAAGCAACCTATTGACTGAGTCACTATACAAGATCTAGCCCACCGTGACGAGAATGAGACTGCAGAAAATGATCTCTATAATACATTAAGGGTCCATTTATAGTAAAGGTTCAGTGGCCAAAGTGAAGTTTCTGGACTTTATTTAATATATAGAGAGACATGGACAATTTATGTACACCACATAAAAAAAAAAAAAACACAATATAAAATGGATCCTTTTCTTTAGATTCCCTTTAAGTTGTGCACTGTTTAAGATTCAGATTAAAGCAAAAGAATATTTCACAAATATAACAAACTGAAAGATTATCAATGTAAAGCTTGACAAGATTTTGTTTTCAGATTTCTGAGGTTACAATTTCTCAGAATTACTATTGAACTGTAGAGTGAGAATGGCAAAAGGCTTAGCGTAAACTTAATAAAGGCAGTTTGTCAACATTTCTGACGTCAGAAAACTACTGACAAGGCTATATAGGTGATAGACAGAGCAGTTCAGACATTCCTAGAGTCGCAGTAGAAAAACAGACTTGGACAGAAATCCAGGGCTTGTGTAAAAATTAGTCAGTGCACAATTAAATGAGTGAGTTCAGTCCAATATAACCCATATCCTATTGTCCACAAAAGAAGGAAAAAAAGGGTGCAATATGTACTTGATTGTCAATGGGCAACGAAAAGTTTTAATCCACAATGGTGAGATCCAGTGATGCAACATTTAAAGGGGTTGTCCGGGTTCAGAGAAGAACCCGGACATACCTGCAATTTCACCCAGGCAGCCTGCCTGAAGAGGACATCGGAGCATCTCATGCTCCGATGCCCCCCCCTTGCCCTGCGCTAGATCGCGCAGGGCAAGGTCTCTTGTTTTGTAAATACTCGCTGCCGGGCGGGTACTTCCGCCCGGCAGTGAGTTCGGTGACGTCACCGGCCTTAATGGGCCGGCTTTAGCGCTGCCCTAGCCGTTTTACTGGCTAGGGCAGCGCTGAAGCCTGTCCATCAGCGCCGATGACGTCACCGACTCACTGCCGGGCGGAAGCCTCTGCCCGGCAGGGACCGGTACGTCACCGGAACCCGGCGAAATTCCTTTGCCCTGCGCTAATTAGCGCAGGGCAAAGGAGGGCATCGGAGCATAGGATGCTCCGATGCCCTCTTCAGGCGGGCTGCCTGGGTGAAATTGCAGGTATGTCCGGGTTCTTCTCTGAACCCGGACAACCCCTTTAACACTAAACAGAAGCCTTTTTCAAGTACGCAAAAGGTGACCAATGGTCCAAAGTGATATAACAGCGCTCACCTGCTCACCACCTGGAATACAGCAAGCTTATGCAAATAAAAAAAAAAAGGTGGAATCCAGCTTCCCAATAAAAACGGTAGTATTTTCCAAGCAATAAAACTCCCATATACTAATACACTCATCTACGCATTTTGGATCAATACATCAAGATCATGTTAATATACCAGCACCCCTCCAATTAAAGATGGAGTATCACATGTTCATCTGTGCTGGTATCAGGGTGATATATAAAAGCTGGAGAAAAGTCCACGCCAAGTAAGTGAGCAGCACTAAACACAGAAAATAAAACAAATAACCTGTTCAAATCAAACATATTATAAAATCAAATCATACTCCTGTTCAGGCCAGTGGGAGAGCAAGTGCCAAGCTGAGATATCCAAAATGTTTCTCTGCTTAGCAGGTTTTTTTTTGTTATGGTCACCCCCCTCTAATCGGGACATTGACCCTCTCTATCCCCTGTACTGAAAGCATGGAGACATCCCCTTTATGAGCAATGGCAAAATTCAGGAGAAAAAAAGAAAACCATATTCAGGAGGGGTCTGGATGTATTTTTGGAGGGTAATAATATTACAGGTTATAGTTACTAGAGATTGGTCGTTGATCCAGGGAGTAATTCCGATTGCCTGATTGGAGTCGGGAAGGATTTTTTTTCCCCTAAAGTGGGGAAAATTGGCTTCTACCTCACAGGGATTTTGCCTTCCTCTGGATCAACTTGCAGTATAACAGGCCGAACTGGATGGACAGATGTCTTTTTTTGGCCTACTATGTTAATAATAATATGACTTATTAGAAATTATAGCAAGGAGTACAATCAGATTTGTAATATAGTTAAGTCAGTTTTGAATTATGATGAGGAATGGAGCACAATTGCGGCCATGGGGGTAAGATGTGTAGCATGTAGGGCTCCTACCTTGCAACAAAAAATAAAAATAAAAAATCAGCCCTAGTCTTTTCTATGATCGTTCCACCTCCAAACCTGTCTGGCTATGCCATAAAAGAAATTTTAAATGTGGCCACAACAGATGTATATGTTGCAATTTCATGACGGTTACTCAGGAAATTGTCTCTAAAGTAAATCATAAACAGTATCAGATAAAACAATACTTTAATTGCAACACTGAATATGCTGTTTATTTGACGACATGAAGGGAATGTTCTGTGCAGTACATGGGATGTACTAGCAACACGATCAAAACCAGGATACGCAAGCACATCTCCGATATTCCTGGCTTTTGGCCAGTCAAAAAATACTACATGCAGTAGTTATGCCGGAAAGCGCAGTTATACCCATCCAGATACTGTGAACTCTGGTAAATTGTTCCTCTACCAGAACAGACTCCTGGAGATCACAATCCGAATGTGAATTTAGCCTAAGACTCTCCAATTCCAGCCTAAGGCCACATGCACATGGCCGTTGTGCAGCCGTTCCATGCATTGGGGACCGCAATTTCCGGTCCCCAATACACATGCAAAATCAACACAGCAGCCGCAATGCATTGGGACCCATTCTACTTGAATAGGTCCATGATCTGTCTGCACCGTAAAAAAAAAAAAAAAAATAGATCAAGTTGAGGACTGTTACTCTCTCAAATTATGGAAAAATGTAGCAAATCAGATCCAAATTTTTAAGAAATTTGCTCATGAACATAAGTATTCAGACCCTTTGTTATGACACTTCCTCCCATTTCTCTTGATTGTCTTTGAGATGTTTCTGCATGTTGACTGGAGTCCACCTGGGTAAATTTGGTTGATTAAACATGATTTGGAAAGACACACCCATGTCTTTATGGTGTCCTCAGATAGTAGCATGGTAAAGAGGATCAGACAGATCCAGGGTCAGACAGGTCCAGTAGTCGATGCAGGCAGCAGGCAAACAGAATGGTCAGACACAGAAGATCAGAACACCTTTCTATTACTGATAGTAACACAACACTCAATAAATACCAACAACAGCCAATACATCAGCTGTACAAAAATCCTCAACCCTTCTAAATCTTTAACAACATAAGGAAGTGGGCAATTAAAACATAGCTTTTACTATATACTAGCTAAAAAATATAGTTGTATATATTGGTAATACACCCAAAACAAATATAAAGATAAACACAAGGCAAATAAACAAAAAAAAACTCAATTCTTTGGTTCTTACCACCTCCTTAGTAAGACAATGTCCTAGTCTGTTTCTTAAGGTTCGTGATGTCCATCTGTTGGAGGAAAAACTCAGGATGGTGGGTGCCGAAATACAGGCGATGAACTGTGGAGACCAGTTCTATCTGTCCCTATTGTAAATAACCCTATAACATAAGGGGAAAGGGAGCTATTAGGCCCTGCCTGGCCACTTCGGAGCACCCACCCCGATAGGGGCGACCCCATCTGTAAGCTGTCCCTGACACAGCACTGCTCCTATTACATGACCCTCACTCGTGTCCCTACATGGTATGTTTCATCCTGATGGGGACTCATCAGGGTAGGGGCGGACACAGACAGCAGAGGGCCCCTGTGCAAATAATGTGCCTGGCCCGTCCCCCAAACAAAATTCTCAACCGAACCTATGGTGTCCTAACATAACATACAGCAACACGAAACTTGCAAAACATACAGGGTAAGGCTACTGTCACACCTGCAGCACTACGCTCCGGCCATCTGATCCGGCAGAGAATGCAAGTAATTGGCCGGACACAAACTCAGGCATGCAGCGGTTTGTGTCCCGCTGATTCTCTGCATTTTTGCCAGATTGTGGCCGGATCTCTGCCGGACCCCAATTTAGTTAATGGGGCCGGTGGCCATTCTGCATCCAGCAGTGCCGGAACTGGTGAATCACTAACTTAGATGTGAAAGTAGTACAGCGCCACATACCTCTTACATCCAGTGATGTCTCCTTAGATGTAGACATTCTCTGCCCTCATCTTCTCCTTTCAGACCAGACCACCATGATGATTTCTTTCAGCCATCTCTTCTCTCTGCAGAGTTTGACAGACATCTTAGTTTCCTACTTTTCCATCATTCTCCCACATTCTTGAACACCCCATCCTGCTACCTCTAATACGGAGACGCTGTGCTCCCCAATACTAGACTGCAGAAAGAGTCCCCCTGCAAATACTAGTTACACACAAATACTACTGCCTCCAGTAATTATTGGCACACAGTGCCCTAAAAAATAACTGCACCCAGAAAATAGTGCCCCTGACACTATTAGTACAAATATAATGTCCCCCAAAAATAACTATGCTAAGCTGATACCGTGACAGGGTGCCCCCCACAGTAATAGTGCTCCTTAAAGTCCCAATAGAAATAATAATGCCCCCAGTAGAGCCAATGTCCCCATAATGTGTGCCAATGCCCCTACTGTGTGCCCAAAAAAACCTGTTAGTGCCCCCAGTTGAGCCGCATAGTGCCCTATAATTTGTGCCAGTATAAAATACTCTAGTGCCCCCATAGTGCTCCTCCCCTTGTCCCCATGGTGTCTGACATAAGGTGCCAGTATAAAATGCCCCTATAATGTGTGCCAGTATAACGACCCCAATAGTGCTCCTCCCCTCCCCTTCTTCATAGTGCACTCCATGTGTGCCAGTATATAAGATAGGGCCCCTATAGTGCTCCTCCCCCTCCATAGTGCCCCCATGTGTACCAGTATATAAGATAGGGCCCCCATAATGTCCCCCATGTGTGCCACTATATAGTGCCTCCATGTGTGCCAGTATATAAAATGGATCTCACCTTAGTGTTCCTCCCCCATGTGTGCCGGTATATAAAATAGTGTCCCCCCATATCGCTCCTACACAGTTCCCCCCATGTGTGCCGGTATATAAAATAAGGCCCCCTATATTGCTTCTCCCCCTCCATAGTGCCCCCCCATGTGTACCAGTATATAAATAGGGCCCCCTATAGTGCTCCTCCACTTCCATAGTGCCCCACCGTGTGCCAGTGTTTAAGATAGGGCCCCTATAGTGCTCTCCCCCCTCCATAGTGCCCCCATGAGTGCCAGTATATAAGATAAGATAGGGCCCCAGTAGATGCCCCCATAGTGCTCCTCTCCCCCCTCGCACCGCCCTCTGATAGGCTGCAGGCCTAGTGCCTGCAGACTATCAGATGAATGGGGAAGGGAGACGCCTCTCCCTCCCCTGCCCCAGCACTATTCATCTGTATCGCTGTCCTGAGGACAGTGATACAGATCAATATAGAGATGAGCGCTTCCACAATGGAAGCGCTCATCTCATACTGACGCCTGCAAGAAGGGCCCCCCTCCCGCCCTGGGCCCCTGCAGCCAAACCAGCTGCACAGGCGGTATGTCCGCCCATGCATCAGGGGAATTTTGAGTGTAAGATCTTAAAAGAACTTATAGAAGAAAATTGACAGTAAGATAAATAAAGAAAGAAAACCGCTCTATGTCAAAGATGCTTGTTATAGCCCCTATGGTAATCTAGAAGGGGCAACAGAGATGAACCATAATGTTTCAGGGCTGCAGGGGAATAACAACTCCCCCCCCTTCCCATTAACAGCAAACAATGCCCAGGGCAATGGCCACCTATGTAAACAGGGCGAATAGCCAATACAGCGATATATCCTTAATAAAGTAAGAACAAAAGTCTCAAGGTCGGCACTACGTCACATTACGGACCTCTTAAGACATCCTCTCTACTGTGCTGTTGCCCCCGGTGCTCTGCATGTATAGAATATCGACAATCCAGTAATGGTAGGTAATCAAAAATCCGGCACTCACCGGGCTCTTCTGTTCCAATTCTTTAATTCATACAAAAGTACAAATACATACCGCTACGTGCGGGCACCCTGCTCAGTGTACAAATCAGCAGTGAAGGCCGTTTCACGCCTGAATGCACTTCGTCTGGCCGCTCCATAAACCTATTGCGCAAATCTTGTGGCTGCTGTAAAAAAAAAATCTCTTTTCTTAACAGTTACGCATAAGGCGTACATAATGTCCACTGGGGAATACCTTTTTTCAGGGGATATTGATGGCTACTCTCCCACCGTAACAATGAATTTGTTGATGTAGGTTTCCTGAAAATGGAAGTCGTGAGTCTACTTTGACATCTGCTGCAAAGCAATCTGGTGCCGGTTCTGGCAGAGAATGCGGGGAATCGTCCACAAACAAACTGCAGTTTCTGTCCAAGGTTCGGCTGGTCCTTGGCATATTTGCCAAATTGCGTACGGATCTCCACTGGACCCTGTTATAGTTAATGGGGCTGGCGGGCATTCCGGTTGTATCTGGAGAATGCTGTTCTCTGCCGGAACAAGCTATTGGAATCAATGCCACAGATGTAAAAGTAGCCTAATCCAGCACAAAAAGCCACCTCAACAGGACGAAATACTACAGTACAGCACAAAATACCGCTGCCCCCACTGCAGTATTCAACCGAATCACTGTGCTGAAGATGGAGATATGGTTGAATTCAGAAGGGGACCTATGGCTACCAGCCAGATGCATAAGTACCTGATGGTTCTAGTATTAAATTAATGCTGAGAGCATCAGATCACTATATACCCAGCCAGCAGCTGTGAGGAGGGGTGGCCCCCTGTGAATCGCCCTTCAGGATGGCTAGTCTACCCCTTTCATTATGAATAGAAACTCTTCTTTACACTTTGACAATCAAGTACATGTACTGTTTTTTACTGTCACTTTTTAAAATTCTTTTATACCTAGAGTGACAGATGTGTTGCATGACAGGAATCAAAGTTTTAATTCCCTTAGGCCCCTTTCACACGAGCGTGACGGATTAGGTCTGCATGCATTCAGGAAGACGCGCACCATTTTGCAAGCAAGTTCAGTCAGTTTTGTGTGCGATTGCGTTCAGTTTTTTCCGTGCGGGTGCAATGCGTTTTGATGCGTTTTTCACGCAACGCAGAACTGATGCATGAAAAAAAACACTGATGTACACAGACCCATTGAAATGAATGGGTCAGGATTCAGTGCAGGTGCTATGCGTTCACGTCACGCATTGTACCTGCATGGAAAACTCGCTCGTGTGAAAGGGGCCTTAATGCCTCCCACCCCTCTGTTTTGAGTGACAGCTCAAAAATCTATTTAGGAGACAACAAGAGGCGTTAATCAGGTCAGGGGTGGGAAAGCAATCAATGTGGAGAGCCCAGGGCTGAACATGAAAGGATTAAAACTAGAGATGAGCGAGCACTAAAATGCTCGGGTGCTCGTTATTAGAGTTGAACTTTTCCCGATGCTCGGGTGCTCGTTTCGAATAACGAACCCCATTGAAGTCAATGGGAGACTCGAGCATTTTTGCAGGGGACCAAGGCTCTGCCTAGGGAAGGCTGGGTGAAAACCTGGAAACCTCAGAAAATGATGGAAACACCACGGAAATGGACAGGAAACAGCAGGGGCTGCATGCATGGATGCCTCTGAGGCTGCCTAATCCCACCATTACCCCAAATTCTCCTAGTGGGGCATGTGTGGTATCGATTCTTCTCAGTTTAAAATCGTATATGTCCCCTATCTCGGGACCATATAGTTCATGGATTTTTCGAACACGGAAAAGGAAAAAGAGCTTGCTCTGGCCAGGGGAGTGTCTTTTCTACTGCAGCTAAGGGGACGTGTCCATGCTCTGCCTATCACAGGTCAGGAGCCAATTAAAAGAGGAACCAACAAAAATCAGTATAATATCTAATACATCCCCTATCCGGGTAAATTGTTTGGAGAGAGGGCCTGTAGGTGGGGGGCAGGCTGGGGGGAAGGAGGTTGAGCTGCAAGAGCCAGAGGAGTGCCCCCTGGGGTAGCGTGTGTGGTGGTGACAACAGCCGGATGTAGTTAGAATGACGACGCAGAACCCCAACTTAAAAATTTAGCATCAACCGGGACAGTCGTAAATTATGAGATTAATCAAGTGTGGTATGTCTTCTATGTATACTACTCAGTTTAATACCGTATATGGCAGCTATCCGGAAAAATAGTTTGGAGAGAGAGAAAGATAGGAAAAAGACGTAAATTGTTTGGAGAGAGGGCCTGTAGGTGGATCTCCGGAAAAATTGTTTGGAGAGAGGGCCTGTAGGTGGACCTCTGGAAAAATTGTGGTAAAAGAATGCCAGTTGGACCTCTAAAAAATGGCGTTTTTTTGGTCAGCGTTAGGCAAAGACAACATGGAGGAGGAGGAGGAGGAGGAGGAGTAGAGAAGAGGAATCGGATACATAAGTAATGATAATCTTTAGCTGCTTTCCCCCGGAGGAGATTTGAATTCCGGTGAAATCCAGGCTTTGTTCATTTTAATAAGCGGCAGCCTGTCAGCGCTGTCAGTTGACAGGCGTGTACGCTTATCGGTGATGACGCCACCAGCTGCACTGAATACCCGCTCTGACAGCACGCTAGCGGCAGGGCAGGCCAGCACCTCCAAGGCGTACAGCGCCAGTTCAGGCCACATGTCCAGCTTTGAAACCCAGTAGTTGTATGGAGCAGAGTGATCGCTACGGACGTTGGTATGGTCAGCTAGGTACTCCCTCACCATCTTTCTGTACAGCTCCCCCCTACTCTGCCTAGACTGGGGACAGGTGACAGTGTCTTGCTGGGGTGACATAAAACTGGCAAAGGCCTTGGAGAGCGTTCCCCTGCCAGTGCTGGACAAGCTGCCTGCTCGCCTCCTCTCCCCCGCTACTTGGCCCACAGAACCATGCCCTCTGCCGCTAGTGGCGTCAGATGGGAAGGATTGTTTCAGCTTGTGCACCAGGGCCTGTTGATATCTATTCACTCTCATACTCCTTTCCTCTGCAGGGATGAGAGTGGAAAGGTTCTGCTTGTACCATGGGTCCAGGAGAGTGAACACCCAGTAATCGGTGTTTGAAAAAATGCTTCTAACGCGAGGGTCACGGGATAGGCAGCCTAACATGAAGTCTGCCATGTGCGCCAGAGTCCGAACACGTAAGAATTCTCTCCTCACTGGCCTGACTCTCCATTTCCTCCTCCTCCTCCAAGTCCTCCTCTTCAGCCCATACACGCTCAAGAGTTAAGGACTGAGCACTGATACCCTCTACTGTCTCGCCGACATTCTCCTCCTCTTCCTCCTCATCCTCATCCCCCTCCTCCGATAAGCACTGAGAAACAGACCGAAGGGTGCTCTGGCTATCAAGCGACATATCTTCCTCCACCGTCTCTTGTGACAAGCGCAAAGCATCCGACTTCATGCTGAGCAGTGAGTTTTTCAACAGGCAAAGCAGCGGGATGGTGAGGCTGATAATGGCGGCATCGCCGCTGACCATCTGTGTTGACTCCTCAAAGTTGGTCAACACCTGGCAGATATCAGACATCCACGTCCACTCCTCATTGTAGACTTGAGGAATCTGAGTGACCTGACTACCAGTTCTGGTGGAAGTTGACATCTGGGCAGTCTACAATCGCTCTGCGCTGCTGGTAAACTCTGGATAACATGTTTAATGTCGAATTCCATCTCGTGGGCACGTCGCACAACAGTCGGTGAGCGGGCAGTTGTAGGCGGCGCTGCGCTGCCCTGAGAGTGGCAGCATCTGTGGTCGACTTGCGGAAATGCGCACAGATGTGGCGCACCTTGGTGAGCAAATCAGACAGATTGGGGTATGTCTTGAGGAACCGCTGAACTATGAGATTGAACACGTGGGCCAGGCATGGCACATGTGTCAGTCTGCCGAGTTGCAGAGCCGCTACCAGGTTATGCCTGTTGTCACACGCAACCATGCCTGGCTTGAGGTTCAGCGTGCCAGCCACACATCGGTCTGCGCCGTGATGCCCTGTAACAGCTCTTGGGCGGTGTGCCTTTTGTCACCTAAGCTCAGCAGTTTGAGCACCGCCTGCTGGCGCTTACCCACGGCACTGCTGCTGCGCCTAGAGCTACCGACTGAAGGCGCCGTGCCCACGGATGGTAATTCGGTGGAGGAGGAGGAGGAGGGGTCGGAGGAGGAGGCATAGTACATCTGAGAGACCGTGACCGAGGTAGGCCCCGCAATCCTCGGTGTGGGCAGTACATGAGCTGCCCCAGGGTCAGTCTCGGTCCCAGCCTCCACCAAGTTAACCCAATGTGCCGTCAGTGATATATAGTGTCCCTGCCCGGCAGCACTTATCCACGTGTCCGTGGTTAGGTGGACCTTATCACTAACCGAGTTGGTCAGAGCACGGATGATGTTGTCAGGACCGGCAGTCATTGCACCCGTTCTGCTCGTCCTGCCCCTGACTTTGGTGGTGAGGTGGTTGCCCGTGGTCAGGCTTCGTCTGCTATTTCAGCAGACTCCTCCTCCAGCCGGCGGTCTCTGGCTGTGGATGCGCGCGACGGTCATAAGTGCCAGGGACGTGGCTGGTGCGCACTCTCGCTTGCGGCCTGTTACTGGTCGCCGGAAAACGCGAGCAATATAGTGTCTGTTTATTTTCTGTTTATTTGGTATCTCAGGAGTTAAGTTTTGGTTCCTTGCTTTCTCCTCCCAGTCAGCTGGTTGGGTGGGGTCTGCTAGGTATTTAAGGCCCTCTAATGTTTACCTAGCTGCCAGTGTTTGGAGTTTCCTTGCTACTACCTGGTTGTTCTTTTTGCTCTGCAGTTTAGACTCTTGTTGTTCCTTGACCCTTGGCGTGTTTTTGACTACTCTTTGCTTGCTGATTTTGCTCCTGACGTACTCTCCTGGTTTTGACGCGGCTACCTGACTTCCCATTTGATTCTTGTTTGTCTGTCTTGTTTTGTCTTCCCTTCCCCTGCACTTTTTCTAGTGTATTTCCAGTCTTCAGGTTGTTGGCTCAGGGGTTAGCAGCAGCAGCATACCCGTTGCCATAGTTAGCTCCGGGTACAAGGCCAGGGCCACCGACAAGCCCAGCACAGACGTTATTAACTATGTTCCCATACAGGTTAGGCATCACCATAACATCAAACTGCTGGGTATGCTGCTGCTGCCTCCACACGCTGTGTCCTAGCTGCCGCTACCTTCAAATTATGTGATTGTGCCTGTCAGGGCTGGGATACACAGATAGGGGTAAGTGATCCCTAAGCTTAAACCCAACCCCTTTCCCTGCCTATTGCCTACTCAGGCTAACCCCTGAGCCGACAACCTGAAGACTGGAAATACACTAGAAAAAGTGCAGGGGAAGGGAAGACAAAACAAGACAGACAAACAAGAATCAAATGGGAAGTCAGGTTGCCGCGTCAAAACCAGGAGAGTACGTCAGGAACAAAATCAGCAAGCAAAGAGTAGTCAAAAACACGCCAAGGGTCAAGGAACAACAAGAGTCTAAACTGCAGAGCAAAAAGAACAACCAGGTAGTAGCAAGGAAACTCCAAACACTGGCAGCTAGGTAAACATTAGAGGGCCTTAAATACCTAGCAGACCCCACCCAACCAGCTGACTGGGAGGAGAAAGCAAGGAACCAAAACTTAACTCCTGAGATACCAAATAAACAGAAAATAAATAGACACTATATTGCTCGCGTTTTCCGGCGACCAGTAACAGGCCGCGAGCGAGAGTGCGCACCAGCCACGTCCCTGGCACTTATGACCGTCGCGCGCGTCCCCTGCCTGGGACGCGCATCCACAGCCAGAGACCAACGGCTGGAGGAGGAGCCTGACGAAATAGCGGACGAAGCCTGACCACGGGCAACCACCTCGCCACCAGAGTCAGGGGCAGGACGAGCAGAACGGGTTCAATGACTGCCGGTCCTGACAGATGTTCTGTGACACGTGCTGGTGTAGGGATGGGACGGCGTATCGGGAAAAATAGTGGCGGCAGGGGCAGCCACCGCCATGAGATTGCAAAAGGCCTCGGTCTCTACCAGCCTATAGGGCAGCATCTCCAGGCTCAGCAATTTAGAGATGTGGATGTTGAGGGCTTGGGCATGTGGGTGGGTGGAACTGTATTTCCTCTTGTGCTCCAGCGTCTGCTGTAAAGACAGCTGAACGCTGCGCTGGGACACATTGGTGGACACTGTGGACGATCGTGGAGGCGCTCGTGCCGGGGTCCTGGGCAGGGGGTTGACTAGTAGAGGCAGCGAGTGACACAGGGGAAGGAGCAGTGGTGTGACCCGCAGGAGGTGGTGAACGGCCTTGGTTCCATTGAGTGGGGTGTTTAGCACTCATATGCCTGCGCATGCTGGTGGTGGTTAGGCTAGTAGTGGTGGCACCCCTGCTGATCCTGGTGTGGCACAGGTTGCACACCACAGTCCGTCGGTCATCCTCACTTTCTTTAAAGAACCTCCAGACTTGTGAACATCTAGGCCTCGCCACGGGAGCTTCACTACGTGAAACAGTTGCTGCTGATGCACCAGCTCTGGCCCTGCTTCTCCCTCTGGCCACACCACTGCCTCTTCCAACCTGTTCTGGTGCAGCACTCGTCTCCGCCTCAGAAGCACTGTCTTCACTCGGCTTATCAACCCAGCTTGGGTCAGTCACCTCGTCATCCTCCGATTCCTCAGTCTGCTCCCCCCTCGGACTTCCTGCCCTGACAACAACTTCACCACTGTCTGACAACCGTGTCTCCTCATCATCCGACACCTCTTTACAAACTTCTTCCACTAAGTCAACATTGTAATCATCATCATCATCACCCACAGACTGCGACAGTTGGAAAACTTGGGCATCGGGAACGAGGTCAGCAGCAACCTGAGAAGTGGTTTTGACTCTGGGAAGGGTCCAGAAAACAGTTCCTGAGAGTATGCCGGATCGCATTCCAAATTTTCCTGGGAGGGGGCAGACTGGGGGGAAGGAGGTTGAGGTGGAGGAGCCAGAGGAGTGCTTCTTTGGGTAACGTGGGTGGACTGCATGGAAGACTGACTGGTGGACAAATTACTTGAAGCATTGTCCGCAATCCACGACATCAGCTGTTCGCACTGTTGTGGTTTCAACAGTCCTCTACCACGTGTCCCTGTAAGTTGAGACATGAAGCTAGGGAGTGTAGCTCTGCGGCATTCCCCTGCTCTCTCATCAGCAGGTACTGTCTCACCCTGCCCAGGACCACGGCCTCTGCCCCCTGCAGTAATTGAATGCCCACGCCCTCGTCCTCGACCCTTAGCCCTGGGGTTCAACATTTTCTGTATATAAGTGTATTATATAAAAAAATAAAATAAATGGGCCTGCTGTACTGAAACCCACAAACTTGTTCAGTCTGGTTTAATTAAGTGATGTACAGAATGTGTCAACTGGACAGAAAATACGGATTGCAGTGAGTGGACAGCTGAACTGTGACACACAGAATGGTTCCACGCAGCTGTGTGAAATGGATTCGTATCACTGAGCTAAAACAACAAAGAAACTATTTTTTTTATATATTTTTTTTTTAATATTTTTTTTTGTTTTGTTTTTTTTGGAACGTGACGTGCAGAAACTATATTAGAGCTAACTCACACCCTGCTGACGGTGGCTATTTTGACTGCGACCCAGACAAATGTCGCACAGAGATTTTTGTGATCAAGCTATATACGTGAGAGCAAAAGACCTTGTTGGATTAAGTGACGTACAGAAAGTGTCACCTGGATAGAAAATACGGATTGTAGTGAGTGGACAGCTGAACTGTGACACACAGAATGGTTCCACGCAGCTGTGTGAAATGGATTCGTATCACTGAGCTAAAACAACAAAGAAACTATTTTTTTATATATATTTTTTTTATATTTTTTTTTTTTTAGTTTTGTTTTTTTTTTGGAACGTGACGTGCAGAAACTATCGTAGAGCTAACTCACACCCTGCTGACGGTGGCTATTTTGACTGCGACCCAGACAAATGTCGCACATAGATTTTTGTGATCTAGCTGTATACGTGAGAGCAAAAGACCTTGTTGGATTAAGTGACGTACAGAAAGTGTCACCTGGACAGAAAATACGGATTGTAGTGAGTGGACAGCTGAACTGTGACACACAGAATGGTTCCGCGCAGCTGTTTGAAATGGATTTGTATCACTGAGATATAACAATAAAAAAAAGGGTTATATATGGCGATAGCTGCACTACTAGTGCCAGCCAGCCAAGCCAGGAGACAAAAAAAAATGTCTTGTAGCCCTTAGAAGGGCTGTTGGGTTCTTTTGAGATCACTCCTGCCTAACAAAGAACTAAATGCAGGCCCTAACACTCTCCCTGAAATGCAGTAGCTCTATCCCTAACGACATCCAGACAGCATCTGAGCCGAGCACCGCGGGCAGTCACTAGTATATTCCAGGGTCACCTGATCAGGCCAGCCAACCCCTGCTGTCAACATGTAAGGGCCCCACGTGATGCTGGGTGTACCGTAGAGTCTCCTGGCTTGTGATTGGCTGAGTTTATATGCGCCAAAAATGCACAATGCTGAAGTTGCCATTTCCTCAAGCATGGCGAGATACTCGTCCGAGCAGCGAGCACTTACGAGTACCGTAATACTCGAACGAGCACCAAGCTCGGACGAGTATGCTCGCTCATCTCTAATTAAAACTTTGATTTCTCTTTCACTTATGGTATGTCTGCACTCCTGTTACATAGTTTTGTCAACAATTCTGAGGGGTAAACAAAACTGGCAGACTTCCTTTTTTTGACAGGAAATTCACTGTTAACCCAGTGTAAGGGATCGCTCTCTCTCAGGGGGTCGCAATCACAGATTTCTCCTCGGACAATGGGGTTCAAGTCTAAATGGTGCTTTATTTTAGCACTTCAACACCAGCACAAAACATGACAAAATAAACACCTGCCTGTCTAGGCACTACCTAATACATGTGTTGTTTCTACCTCACCTATAGAGCGCAGTTCACACATGGGATTAGATGCAGCTTTTCTCAACCAAACAGTCCAGCAGCCTCCAGGCTGTAACCACACCAGTACCTTTGAGGGGAGATGTTCCAGAGGTCCTCCTGACTGTGACCGTGCGACCCTCTTTTCATAGGAGTCACTGAGACCCCAAACTTCAGGCTTCCTCAGCCTCCTGGCTGTGACCACACAGAGCCTCTGCAGGCTTCTCAGTCCAAGTTCTTCTTCCAAACTTACACTAAAGGTTGGTTTATCACCCCAGTGATTACACCCAGGTGGCCTCACCTGTGGTGGAATAGGGGTGTGGACTGGAATGTCCACCCCCTCCAGAGCTCTATCAAGCATGAGGGCTGTCACTGTCTCACACCAGACACAATACTTTGTACATCTAGCTCATCTGAACGGAATGATATTTTTCATTCTGTGCCTCCCACATGCCATAATGGAAGCGGTCATTAGCATTTTCACTATATGTTCTGGCAGGGGGCCAGGGGCCACATGAAATGATCGTATACGGCCCGCGGACAAGAGTTTCCCTACCCCTTATATAGTGGGAGCCACTGTGATAAATCTGGCGCATATTTACATATTTACACTACTTGACTACGTTGTCTACATTTTAGACAAGATTAGAAGATCTACGCCAATGTGGATAGTTCTGCTGTGAATTCTCATACACATGGCCAATGGTCACCTAGATTTCACATGAGCTTTCTGGGAAAAAACGGAAACATCATTGGGGCAGATTTACTAACCGTGTCCAAAATGTGCATGGTATAAATGTAACCAGGTGGTCTGAAGATACACCTGATTAGAGATTAGCGAATTTTTCAAAAATTCAATTCGGCTGGTTCGTCAAATTTTCCGAAAAGGTTCGCTTCGATCCGAATAAATTTGTTGCGAATCGCGTTAAAAAACAGCTACTTCCAGGCTGCAGAGAGCCTGGATAGTGGTGTAGAACACTGTGCCTTGCAGTAAAACGCATAGGGAGTAGTGTTGAGCGAGCACTTCTGTGCCCGTATGCTCGGGTGCTCTGGCCGAGCAACCGAGCATAATGTTAGTCAATGGGACTAAACCAGGCACCCCCCGCTAGGAAGAGGGGAGGGTGTTTGGTTAATAGAAAAAGGTCAGAATCGCGACTTCTCCTCTTTTACTCCTTTAGCTTGTAAAAGTATGCTAATTTACTGAATTTGTACGCATTTGCGCACAATGCATACGCATTAGCGTCCAAATGCGTACGCATTAGCATACAAATTAGTACACATTAGCATACAATGCGTAGCATTAGCGTACAAATCAACATTACAGTGAATGCCAGCATTGTGCTTGAGTACCCTCGGTGTTCTACTGTGGTAGTGGAAGAATACTGTGAGCCAGTGTGACACGCACATAACAGGCTTCGCTCTTAGAATCGCTGCACACTTTTATGTATTTGGGCAGATAAGGGGCCAAAACTCACCAAAGAACTCAAGTCTGAACTCAGCCTTACAGGTCAATGTTAGCGCCAGCCATAAAGAATCGTGCAGAGGCCCAAGATCCTACTAGAGCGCCAAAAACGCACGCCTGTTACACCGATTCACTAATTCCACATACATTTCGACAGAACCTGTTCTATTACACGCTTATACAAGCAGAGCCCCCCCAGACAGGTTGGAGATAGCAGTGGCAGCAGCATCAGCAGACTATAGAGTGGCATGACGACAGTGTGGCCAGGTGGCAGCAGCATGAGTAGGCCACAGAGTGGCAAAATGACAGACCCTGGAAGTGGCAGCAGCAGTGGAAGTAGTAGTACAATTTGGAGGCCACAGAGTGGCACAATTACCTAATTTTGACATAGCGGCAGCTAGGAGACGGCATGTGGAGTTGGCGGCGACAGCAGCATCAGGCCGGAGAGTGGCATGATGACATACCCTGAAGAGCAGACCGTAATAAAAAATTCTCGTCCTTTTGGTTAAGATCAACTGTCGCATATGTTCTTATTAGTATTGGGGCTGGTTATGCCAGCGGACGGGAACGTAAGACAGAGGAGGTGCAGCGAAGGCTCCAGCTTTGCCTCGACTGTGACAAAATGTCAGTATTGACCCAAGACGCCAAGAAAGTTCGGAGTTCCATCTTGAGATCGAGCTGGCGGTCTGCAGGGAGCTGAGCTACCACCTGTGGGAGCCCCTGCCTCTCGCCTCCCCCATGCTCCTCGCTGATTGTCCTGGGGGCCAGAATCGTTTACTTTTAAAAATTCGAGTGTTCAAAACAAGCAGGGTTTCCTGTGTACTTGAGCTTTGAATAATGGAATAGGACTACAGAACGTACCAAAAATTTACGACTGACATGCTGCTGCAGAGGAGAGTGGTACAGTAACAGCAGCTGCAAGAGGCAGCAGTCAAACAAATTTCAAGGCCACAGAGTTGCACCGTAACAGAAGCTGCAAGAGTCAGCAGTCAAAAAAATTTTGCGGCCACAGAGTGGCACCGTAACAGCAGCTGCAAGAGGCAGCAGTGGAATACATTTCAAGGCCACAGAGTGGGAGAGGCAGAAAGAGTCGTATTAATTTTAATGAGACAGAATAGCACAGTGACATACCCTGGGAGAGGCAGCAGCAGTCATAAAAATTTAAATGCAGCATACCATAGAGTGGCACAATTACATATTTTGGACCTAGCGGCAGCTAGAAGACAGCATGTGGAGGCGGCGGCAGCAGCATCAGGTGACAGAGTGGCACAATGACAGACCCTGAAGTGGCAGCAGCATGAGTAGGCCACAGATTGGCACAATCAAAGACCCTGGAAGTGGCAGCAGCAGTCATTAAAATTGGAAGGTGACAGAGTGGCAGAATGACAGACCCTGGAAGTGGCAGCAGCATGAGTAGGCCAAAGAGGGGCAGAATGACAGACCCTGAAGTGGGACCATGAGTAGGCAGGGCCGGCGTCAGCACCCAGCAAACCCGGGCAAGTGCCGGGGCCCACTGCTCCTGAGGGGGCCCACTGTGCCTGCCCACTTCCTGGTCTTGATTAAAATGTCTGTTCTGGATTCTAGGGCAGCTTACCCCAGTAGTGCAGGCAATTTTTGCGAAGTGTACTGCTGGGGTGAGCGGCCCCAGGACTCAGAACAGAGTAGGTGAAGTTTCCTACCGGGCTAAAGGACCTTTGTGATGCAATCGCCCATGTGACCAGTGGGGGAGGAGCCAATAGCTGTGTTCCAGTACGGAGAGGAGCCTGGCTGGAGTGTGGTGAGGCCTAACTGTATGTCTGTCCGTGTCTGTCCGTGTGTGTGTGTGTGTGTGTATGTATGTGTGTGTTTGTCCCCCTGTGTGTGTGTCTGTCCCCGTGTGTGTGTGTATGTCCCCCTGTGTGTATGTGTGTCTGTCCCCCTGTGTGTGTGTGTGTGTGTGTGTGTCTGTCTGTCCCCCTGTGTGTGTGTACTGATATACTGAGCATACGCAGACAACAGTAATTTTAAAAGATAGGATAGCTCACATTTTGTTAATTTTTCTTTATTGTTTTAAGGACATCATTCAAAGTTATATTTTATTAGTTATCTGGGTCAAGCAGGGTATTTAGCCAGGAATGGTGGCGTAATGTGTTAAACTATTAGTTGAACCCCTACCCAAATAGGGTCTTTTTGAAGGTAATTGGCCCCCATTGTGTGTCTCTGTGTGTGTCTGTCCTCCTGTGTGTGTCTGTCCCTGTGTGTGTATCTGTCCCTGTGTCTGTCACCGTCACCATGCCCACAGTACTTCCTATGTCTTGACGCAGCTGCATCAGGACGTTCTGTGGGGGCAAGAAGAAGACGGAAGAGGAGACAGCGCCGCCAGCCAGGAGTCCATGGGAGAGGCACAGGGAGGCACACTAAGGATGCAGGTAACACTACCACATGATCTACACTAGTGTTATCTGTGGTTTTACATAAGACTGCAGATAACACTACCACATGATCTACACTAGTGTTATCTGTGGTTTTACATAGGGCTGCAGGTAACACTACCACATTATCAGCACTAGTGTTATCTGTGGTTTTACACAGGACTGCAGGTAACACTACCACACGATCTACACTAGTGTTATCTGTGGTTTTACATAGGGCTGCAGGTAACACTACCACATTATCAGCACTAGTGTTATCTGTGGTTTTACACAGGACTGCAGGTAACACTACCACATTATCAGCACTATTGTTATCTGTGGTTTTACACAGGACTGCAGGTAACACTACCACATTATCAGCACTAGTGTTATCTGTGGTTTTACACAGGACTGCAGGTAACACTACCACATTATCAGTACTAGCGTTATCTGTGGTTTTACACAGGACTGCAGGTAACACTACCACATTATCAGCACTAGTGTTATCTGTGGTTTTACACAGGACTGCAGGTAACACTACCACATTATCAGCACTAGTGTTATCTGTGGTTTTACACAGGACTGCAGGTAACACTACCACATTATCAGCACTAGTGTTATCTGTGGTTTTACACAGGACTGCAGGTAACACTACCACATTATCAGCACTAGTGTTATCTGTGGTTTTACATAGGACTGTAGGTAACACTACCACATTTTCTATACTTAGATAGCCATCACTGTGTTATCTCTGCTGTTACATTGGATTGCAGTGGACATCTACTATATTATCTATACTTAGAGAGTTATCACTGTATAAGGGGGCCCACTGAGACTTTATCGCCCAAGGACCCACCTGAACCTGGAGCCGGCCCTGTGAGTAGGCCACAGATTGGCGCAATCAAAGACCCTGGAAGTGGCAGCAGCAGTTGTTAAAATTGGAAGGCGACAGAGTGGCAGAATGACAGACCCTGGAAGTGGCAGCAGCATGAGTAGGCCAAAGAAGGGCAGAACAACAGACCCTGGAAGTGGCAGCAGCATGAGTAGGCCAAAGAGGGGCACAATGACAGACCCTGAAGTGGCAGCAGCATGAGTAGGCCAAAGAGGGGCACAAAGAGAGACCCTGGAAGTGGCAGCAGCATGAGTAGGCCACAGAGTGGCACAATTACATAATTTGGACCTAGCGGCAGCTAGAAGACAGCGTGTGGAGGCGGTAGCAGCAGCAGCATACCATAGAGTGGCACAATTACATAATTTTGAGGTAGCGGCAGCTAGGACACAGCGTGTGGAGGCGGCGGCAGCAGCATGAGTAGGTCACAGAGTGGCACAATTACATCACTTGGAGGTAGCGGCAGATAGAACACAGCGTGTGGAGGCGACAGCAGCATGAGTAGGCCCAGAGTGGCACAATTACATAATTTGGACGTAGCGGCAGCTAGGACACAGCGTGTGGAGGCGGCAGCAGCAGCATCAGGCCACAGAGTGGCATGGTGAAATAGCCTGGAGGTGACAGCAGTAGCAGCATGAGGAGACTTGATGAGATGGCAGCAGCATCAGAAGGCTACATATTGGGTCAATGACAGAGTGGAGAGGTGGGTGGCAATACCAGTCACTGGTAAAGATGCTGGGTGGTAGAAGGAGCAGCTGGTAGATGTGTGGCATCAGGTGGGTGGCAGCATCATAAGGGTGGCTGAGGCAGGTAGCCTGAAGAATACAGTCAGTTTGTCAAGGTTTGGGTGACGCATCATGGCTGATCTAATCTGATGCATCAGGCGTTGGTGGGTGGAAATCCTGGCTGATCCACACCTGATTCATTTTGACAAAGGTGACCCTTTCCACAGTTTGGAAGGACAGACGAGTTCTCCTTGGGGTAACTATGGCCCCCGCCGCAATGAACACCCGCTCTGATGCCACACTACTAGCCGGGCAGGACAGCTTCTCCAGTGCAAACTCGGCCAGTTGGGGCCAAAAATCCAGTTTGGCTGCCCAGTAGTCCAGAGGATCTTCAATGTGGAGTGGCAGGGTGCTGTCCAAGTAGGCCACCACCTGCTGGTTCAGGGTCTGCTCCTGGTCTACCTGCTGCTGCTTGTGAGTACTTTCCGCACTTGGTGGGTGAAGAAAGCTGCTCATCAGCTACTCCAGACTCAAGTGGCTGCTGATGGAGCTGGTACTGCTCCTAACCCCCCACCCCCCCACAGCAGCCATGGCAGTGGTACGTGAGCACTGAGGGTCCCCCGGTCAGACCTGCGAGAGGATAGACGACGCAGATAGGCAGCAGCAAACTGACTACATAGGATGTCTCTATAGTACTTCAGTTTGTCCTCCCTCTCAGCAGGTGAAAAAAAGGCCCCCATTTTAGACCGGTAGCGAGGGTCCAAGAGGGTGGAAAGCCAGAAGTCATCCCTCTGCCGGATGGTGACTATTCGGCTGTCACTACGTAAGCAAGTGAGCATGCATCGGGCCATTTGCGCAAGTGACTCAGAGGGACTCCCTGCCTCCAACTTCACTGTATACTGCCACGGTGTCTCTGGGTCATCTGCCTCATCTTCCTCATCTCCCTCTACCTCCTCTGGCTGCTCCTGCTCCTCCTCTTCTGTCACCTGGGTAGAAAAAACACTAAATGGTTGTGCTCCAATGTCCTCCTCCTTCTCCAGTTCAGCCCCCACTGGACTCATGTGGCCGTGAGATGCAGTCTCCACGTCTCCAGTCCCCTGATCAGAAAGATTTTGCAGCATCTGTTCCAGGACATGAAGCACTGGAATGACGTTGTTCATACCGTAGTCCTGTCGACTGACAAATAATGTGGCCTCCTCAAAGGGCCTGAGCAAGCGGCAGGTGTCACACATGAGTTGCAACTGGCTGACATAAAAATTACACAGGGGAGTACTCCTGTCCGCTTGGATCATTAAGAAATCGTTCATGGCCTTTCTCTGTTCGTACAGTTGGTCCAACATATGGAGGGTAGAAATCCAACGGGTGGAAACGTCACATATCAGCCTATGTTGGGGGACGCCATTCTGCCGCTGCAGCTCAAGGAGGGTGTGCTTGGCAGTGTAGGAATGGCTGCATGCAAAGTTTCCTGGCCATTTTTAGAATGTTTTGCAGCTGGGTATAAGAACCGTTTGACAACCAGATTAAATACGTGCGCCCTCCAGGCCGCATGGCTCAGCCCTCCTTGGCGCAGCGCGGACACCATGTTCTTTCCGTTATCTGTCACCATGGTTCTGATTTTTAGTTGTCGCGGAGAAAGCCAGCAATCGAGGCGGAGCAGTTCCTCCCCTGTGTGACTTCGTTCGCCCAGGCAAACCAGGCGTAGAACTGCGTGACACCGCCGTGCCCTGCACATGTTGTACGCTGGAGAAGCGCTATGACTTGGCCCTGCAGTGGAGGCTGAGGTGGTGGAGAAGGAGCCGGACATTAGCGCAGGATCAGCAGAATTACAACGAGGAGGAGAAAGTGGCGTCACCTGTTCAAGTTGCTCGTGTGGCTGGGCAGGAAGCACATTGACCCAGTGGGCCGTAAAGGCTCAAGAACTGGGCCACCTTCTCTTCTACATATTTGTGCAGGGCTGGGACTGACTTTTTGGCAAAGAAATGATGACTTGGCACTCTTCACCTCGGCTCGGCACAAGCCATCATTTCTCTGAACGGTGCAGAGTCCACCAGTTGAAAAGGGAGGGACTGCAGCACGAGCAACTTGGACAGGAGCACGGTCAGCTTCTGCACTGTAGGATGGCTGGACGCGTACTGCTGTCTCTTTGCAATCGCCTCGGTGAACGACTACTGCCGTAATGAGTGGCGAGGAATAAGAGGAGGAGGAGCAGGAGCATCTGGAGCGGTAGGTAATGACAGACAGCTCGCTTCGGCAGAGGTGCTGGAGCCTTGACTGCCTGAAATGGGCCACTGGGTGATGCTGCTGTTGCTGCTGCCACCTGGACCGCCACATCTGAGCCACAGTTCTCCCAGGCTACTTTGTGGTGATGCTGCATATGTTGGCGCAGGGCCGTGGTGCCAACTTTAGCACCCTGGCCACGCTTCACTTTCTGACCACAGATTCATGTTCACGTCCTCAGGCGTCTTAACAAAAAACTTCCACACCTCTGAGTAAGCGATTTTACCACCAACACTCCGCACTGACTGAGTGGTACCTCCGCTGCCTGGCTGAGCCCCTGCGCCGCTCTTTTCATGGCCGGAAAGCACCTGCGAAGACTGCGGTCTACCTCGTGCCCGTTTGGCTCCTGACCTCGCACTGCTGCCACTCCGCTGACTAACAGCCACACTACCGACTTGCTGCCTGCACCGCTGCCTGACGCGCAAGCTGTCAGTCTTGTCTGCAGTGATGATAATGATAATGATGATGATGATGATCATGATGATGATGATGATGAAGCCCTTGCTTCACCCGACTCCCAAGTGCGATCGGCTTCGGCGATCATCATCATCAACTACAGTTTGCACGTCGCTAATGTCCTCCTCAACTGTCTCGGTGTACAAAGCCTGACCGCTCTCAACATCACCTCCCACTACACTCTCCTCATCAGTACTTGACCACCTACTGGAAGGAGCGGATTTCTGCCCCACCTCTTGGCTTCCCAGTAGCTGCTGACTGTCCTCAAGTAGTTCGTCCTTGCTGTATAGTGGCGCAGAGCCTGTAGCATATAGTACTTCTCTGGATAAGTAGACCAAAAAGGACAGAGGCAGGTTAAGGACAGGTGAGGGCACTGGAGCTGCTCCTGGCCCATGCCAACTAAGGGTTGTGTCTGACGAACCCACCGACTCTTGGCTGGGGGTTTCAGATGTCATCTGGGAGGAAGTGGATGACCGAGTCAACCATTCAAGAACATCTGGGTTGGTGGTCAACACCAACCCATAATGCCACCTCCCCTTTCTCTGCTGAGACCTGTGCCTGTTCCCAAAAATTTTTTGCCACTGCCCCTCCCCTGTGAAGGGCCTGTCACCCCCCTGTCTGACATCCTGTTTCATAAAAAAATTTAAAATAAAATAAAATGAACAA
This sequence comes from Rhinella marina, assembly GCA_900303285.1. Lineage (NCBI taxonomy): Eukaryota > Metazoa > Chordata > Amphibia > Anura > Bufonidae > Rhinella > Rhinella marina. Next base: position 4,487 of record ONZH01014798.1, on the reverse strand, counting down.
TCCCCCCAAAAATTATACTTTGCTCACTGCCTTGCACAACGGCTTAAATATCGTCACCTTCACAGTGTGTTAACAATGGGTTACTGAATTGAAGTACAATGGGTTACTGAATTGCAGTACAATGGGTTACTGCACAGCACTATACACTTTGTTTATATATAGACTGACACTGCAACTATCGATGTAAAAGGAACGAGCCCAGAACCAGGTCTTTACTCTTTTTTGGGCAAGTCAGCCAAATATCACGTTTTTCTGTTTGGATGGCGAATAACGCCGCAAATAGTTATTTAAAAAAACAACCCCACAAACACGGATTCACTGGTTTTTGTGGCAAGTCAACTTCACTGTCACTGACTACGTTAGCACAATATCACGCTTTTCTGTTTGGATAGTAAATAACGCTGCAAATAGTTATTTTAAATTAACAAATCCACAAACACGGATTCAAACTTTTTTGGCAAGTCAGCTTCAATGACTACGTTAGCACAATATCACCATTTTTTGTTTGGATGGCGAATAATGCCGCAAATAGTTATTTAAAAGAACAACCCCACAACAACGGATTCACAGTTTTTTTGGCAGGTCAAGTTCACTAAATAAGTTAGCACAATAGCACGCTTTTCTGTTTGGATGGCGAATAACGCCGCAAATAGTTATTTAAAAGAACAATCCCACAAACATAGATTCACCAGTTTTTTGTCAAGTCAACTTCACTGACTATGTTAGCACAATATCACGCTTTTCTGTTTGTATGGCGAATAACTCCGCAAATAGTTATTTTAAATGAACAAATCCACAAACACGGATTCACAGTTTTTTTGGCAAGTCAACTTCACTGACTACGTTAGCACAATATCACCCTTTTTTGTTTGGATGGCGAATAACTCCGCAAATAGTTATTTAAAAGAACAACCCCACAACCAGGGATTCACTGTTTTTTTGGCAAGTCAACTTCACTGACTACGTTAGCACAATATCACGCTTTTCTGTTTGGATGGCGAATGACGCCGCAAATAGTTATTTAAAAGAACAACCCCACAAACACGAATTCACAGTTTTTTTGGCAAGTCAACTTCACTGACTACGTTAGCACAATATCACGCTTTTCTGTTTGGATGGGGAATAACGCCGCAAATAGTTATTTAAAAGAACAACCCCACAAACACGGATTCACTGTTCTGTTGGCAAGTCAGCTTCACTAACTACATTAGCACAATATCACGCTTTTCTGTTTGGATAGCGAATAACGCCGCAAAAAGTTATTTTAAATGAACAAATCCACAAACACGGATTCACAGTTTTTTTGGCAAGTCAGCTTCACTGACTACGTTAGCACAATATCACGATTTTTTGTTTGGATGGCGAATAATGCCGCAAATAGTTATTTAAAAGAACAACCCCACAACCACGGATTCACAGTTTTTTAGCAGGTCAACTTCACTGTTTACGTTAGCACAATAGCACGCTTTTCTGTTTGGATGGCGAATAACGCCGCAAATAGTTATTTAAAAGAACAACCCCACAAACACAGATTCACAGTTTTTTGTCAAGTCAACTTCACTGACTACGTTAGCACAATATCACGCTATTCTGTTTGGATGGCGAATAACTCCGCAAAAAGTTATTTAAAAGAACAACCCCACAACCAGGGATTCACTGTTTTTTTTGGCAAGTCAACTTCACTGACTACGTTAGCACAATATCACGCTTTTCTGTTTGGATGGCGAATAGCGCCGCAAAAAGTTATTTAAAAGAACAACCCCACAAACACGAATTCACAGTTTTTTGGCAAGTCAACTTCACTGACTATGTTAGCACAATATCACGCTTTTCTGTTTGGATGGGGAATAACGCCGCTAATAGTTATTTAAAAGAACAACCCCACAAACACGGATTCACTGTTTTTTTGGCAAGTCAGCTTCACTGACTACATTAGCACAATATCACGCTTTTCTGTTTGGATGGCGAATAACGCCGCAAATAGTTATTTAACAGAACAACCCCACAAACGGATTCACTGGTTTTTTGGCAAGTCAACTTCACTGACTACGTTAGCACAATATCACGTTTTTCTGTTTGGATAGCGAATAACGCCGCAAAAAGTTATTTTAAATGAACAAATCCACAAACACGGATTCACAGTTTTTTTGGCAAGTCAGCTTCACTGACTACGTTAGCACAATATCACAATTTTTTGTTTGAATGGCGAATAATGACTCAAATAGTTATTTAAAAGAACAACCCCACAACCACGGATTCACAGTTTTTTTAGTACGTCAACTTCACTGTTTACGTTAGCACAATAGTACGCTTATTTGTTTGGATGGCGAATAACGCCGCAAATAGTTATTTAAAAGAACAACCCCCACAAAAACAGATTTACAGTTTTTTTGGCAAGTCAACTTCACTGACTATGTTAGCACAATATCACGCTTTTCTGTTTGGATGGGGAATAACGCCACAAATAGTTATTTAAAAGACCAAACCCACAAACACGGATTCACTGTTTTTTTGGCAAGTCAGCTTCACTGACTACATTAGCACAATATCACGCTTTTCTGTTTGGATGGCGAATGACGCCGCAAATAGTTATTTAAAAGAACAACCCCACAAACACGAATTCACAGTTTTTTTGGCAAGTCAACTTCACTGACTACGTTAGCACAATATCACGCTTTTCTGTTTGGATGGGGAATAACGCCGCAAATAGTTATTTAAAAGAACAACCCCACAAACACGGATTCACTGTTTTGTTGGCAAGTCAGCCTACTAACTACATTAGCACAATATCACGCTTTTCTGTTTGGATGGCGAATAACGCCGTAAATAGTTATTTTAAATGAACAAATCCACAAACACGGATTTCACAGTTTTTTTGGGAAGTCAGCTTCACTGACTAAGTTAGCACAATATCACCATTTTTTGTTTGGATGGCGAATAATGCCGCAAATAGTTATTTAAAAGAACAACCCCACAAACACGGATTGACAGTTTTTTTAGCAGGTCAACTTCACTGTTTACGTTAGCACAATAGCACGCTTTTCTGTTTGGATGGCGAATAACGCTGCAAATAGTTATTTTAAATGAACAAATCCACAAACACGGATTCACAGTTTTTTTGGCAAGTCAACTTCACTGACTACAATAGCACAATGTCACCCTTTTTTGTTTGGATAGCGAATAATGCCGCAAATAGTGATTTTAAATGAACAAATCCACAAACACGGATTCACAGTTTTTTGGCAAGTCAGCTTCACTGACTACGTTAGCACAATATCACCATTTTTTGTTTGGATGGCGAATAATGCCTCAGATAGTTATTTAAAAGAACAACCCCACAACCACGGATTCACAGTTTTTTTGGCAGGTCAACTTCACTAAATACGTTAGCACAATAGCACACTTTTCTGTTTGGATGGCGAATAATGCCGCAAATAGTTATTTAAAAGAACAACCCCACAAACATAGATTCACCAGTTTTTTGTCAAGTCAACTTCACTGACTACGTTAGCACAATATCACGCTTTTCTGTTTGGATAGCGAATAACGCCACAAAAAGTTATTTTAAATGAACAAATCCACAAACACGGATTCACAGTTTTTTTGGCAAGTCAGCTTCACTGACTACGTTAGCACAATATCAACATTTTTTGTTTGGATGGCGAATAATGCCGCAAATAGTTATTTAAAAGAACAACCCCACAACCACGGATTCATAGTTTTTTAGCAGGTCAACTTCACTGTTTACGTTAGCACAATAGCACGCTTTTCTGTTTGGATGGCGAATAACGCCGCAAATAGTTATTTAAAAGAACAACCCCACAAACACAGATTCACTGTTTTTTGTCAAGTCAACTTCACTGACTACGTTAGCACAATATCACGCTTTTCTGTTTGGATGGCGAATGACGCCGCAAATAGTTATTTAAAAGAACAACCCCACAAACACGAATTCACAGTTTTTTTGGCAAGTCAACTTCACTGACTACGTTAGCACAATATCACGCTTTTCTGTTTGGATGGGGAATAACGCCGCAAATAGTTATTTAAAAGAACAACCCCACAAACACGGATTCACTGTTTTGTTGGCAAGTCAGCTTCACTAACTACATTAGCACAATATCACGCTTTTCTGTTTGGATGGCGAATAACGCCGTAAATAGTTATTTTAAATAAACAAATCCACAAACACGGATTCACAGTTTTTTTGGCAAGTCAGCTTCACTGACTAAGTTAGCACAATATCACCATTTTTTGTTTGGATGGCGAATAATGCCGCAAATAGTTATTTAAAAGAACAACTCCACAACCACGGATTCACAGTTTTTTTTAGCAGGTCAACTTCACTGTTTACGTTAGCACAATAGCACGCTTTTCTGTTTGGATGGCGAATAACGCCGCAAATAGTTATTTTAAATGAACAAATCCACAAACACGGATTCACAGTTTTTTTGGCAAGTCAACTTCACTGACTACAATAGCACAAT
>ONZH01014797.1:0-41612 GCA_900303285.1 Rhinella marina | reverse complement strand
AATGTATCTTTCATGCTCAGTTTACTGATTTTCATACTATGTCTCTATAGTGGTCGATGCTCAGTGTTTTTGATATACAAGGATGGCTTCTCATGTACTGATATCTTACATGATCTCCTGGCGCTGCTATTTCAATACTGCTCTTGTTCCCACTGCTCTGATTTTCTGTCCAGGCTCTACACACCAAAATTGGTGGTGACCCGCCTCAGCCACTGTTTATTAAGTTCTATCTTATTTTTTTATCTCCAAATTTATAACTTTCTTTCTATGTATGTGTATACATAGACCGCTATCAGTCACTGCTCAGAATCTACAGTAATTATGTGAATAAAATACAAGTTATAAAATTTTGGCCATCTACAGCCTGTTGGAAACTGGTTGCAGCAACACAAGACTTCTTGAGACGACTTCTTGAGAAGATTTTTTAGTTTATTTAGAAACAAGAGCAGCAAGACAGCATTGAAATAAATATAAAAGTCAGGCAGATTATGGCATGAGGTAGATGGAAGTGAAGCAGCAGTGGCAAAAAGGCAGTGCTTGGTTTACAGGGCCATAGTTATGGAGAAGCAGGGGAAGCGGCTGCTTTGGGGCCTGAACTCAGAAGAGGCCTATCCAGGAGGAGAACTGAAATTTTTTATTGTCAGAGCCCCCTCAACAGTATTACACAATGACATTATATACAGACAGAGCAGCTGCATGGCCTGGTCTGAGAGATTGATGTTGACTAGCTGCAGGAGTGAGGGTTGCTGGAGAGGGGCCCGTTCAAATATTTGCTGTGGGGCCCAGTCACTTCTAGTTACTCCACTATTGGTTTATGTTCCCAAACATGATCTTTTATACCCCAGAGGAATAGTTAGTATTCTGTAAGTTCTCCCCAGAGTACGGCAGTCCATAGACATCAATTTGTTTCATACATTACATTACATTGTTAATAGCTTAGTATTCATTTCTATGACCACATTAGAACATTACCACACATAAGAAAAGTCACACTTCCTGTACACTTTTTATTTTTTGTCTGGTTAAAAGTTCTTCTAATGTGACAACCTCCAAACATCAATACATAGGGAAGAATTACACCTCTTTATACTTCATAATATCTAATGCATGTTAATTCTTTGATCCCTCGTCCTCGGATTCCATTATCCTTGAAAGTGTTTGTTTGCTATAAACTAAAGCTGACAATTGTCCAATAATCAAGTATGTAAAAGAACCTATGGAGGACATAAATATGTCAACTAAGACTCCATGATCTCATAACTGGCTAGTCCTAATCAGAAAACACGTTCTAATCGATCACCTGGGGACCTCTATTTTTTTAGGAAAGTTCATCAGAATTATTCACTAACCAAGTTATTTCACTTTAACTCTTTGCTAAACTTTAAGGTAGTAATATAAGATGTCTGACTAAGACAACATGGCAGACTCACATATAGTATCCTACACAGCCACCATTAGGGGGGAGCCTACTAAAGACAGATTTGAGTGAGCTTCCAAATTATTCCAATGGAGGCAGCAGGCACCATTAAATAATAACCAGATTCATATAAAACTTTTTGTTATTGCACAGGGAACTGTGGTAATTTACAGAAAGTTTTCCCAGCAGCCATGTTTGGAATTTCATTAAATACAGCCAAAACTGCAGTGGCAAAAAACTTCAGCATTAAAACCTCAAGGAAAAAACTTTTTTTCAGTGTGGTACTGCAATGCTGTTTTCAATACAGATAGTTCTAAAATCAAAACAGTCACAATTATCACAGAAAAACCACAAAAAGTATTTCCACACGGTTTTTGTGGTGTGTTTAGATCATGCACCAATTTGTAAATCTGTACATCTACTTCTAAAAGGAATAACAGAGGAACCGCACAATAGAGTTCTAAGAAACATGACCAATAATTATTATTTCATTAGGAATACAATTATTTAACAAACAGACATGTCAGCAGAACCTAGGGTCTTCTTTAAAGAGGAGCTGTCACCTCTCCTGACCTGATGTGTCTGCTTTAGCAACTACCGGCATTCCCCATGTAATAACAATTCTTGGGCATCTATTCTTGGGCATGTATTATTATTCCTTGTAGAAGTTTTAAATTAATTGCCAGCAGTTTGCAGTGAAGGTCCAGCAGGATGTTACCAGTTAGGGTGTGTCCCTGCACAGTCTGCCCTGGCATCAGTGAGTGGATAGTGTCAGATTGTGCAGGTAGTAAATACATGGCGCGCAAAAAGTAATGCTCAAATATTTAATGAAAGTTGCAAGAACAAAGTATGTCCATGTAGCAATCTATTTAGTATTCAGAGAATAAAGTAATGCCACTTAGTGCACAATATCTGTGGACCTTCATCAGCAGCAGTATCTAGAATAAATTACAGTATGATGGTGAGCAATATGTTCTGGACGACAAAAAGAATATCACAATATACAAAAATAATGCCAAAAATACATAAAGAAGTGGCTATACGAAATCAATTTTAATCAGTATATGAAAAAAGGAGTACTGGTTAGGCATAGGCACTGAGGTGGTTGTGAATCGACAGTGGATCAACGTCTAAAGAAATGAAACATGGATGCAGAGGAGAGTGGCTAGAGAGAGGCAGAGAAGCACTGAGGTAAGTAGAAAAACTAAGACCATCATGGTAAGTATCATCTCCTCAGTTACCTGTGGTAAGAATGTGCTATGTGTAATGCTACGGAGAGGATTGCGTGCCGAAAGTGATCTGGCATGCATGGTTATATGCTATGTCTGTGTGCCATGACGTAGTTTGGGACATGCACGCGGGACAATCCCTAGAATAAGGCATGGAGTGTTCTATATGTCAGACACATGCACTACATGTATTTCATGTTTCGTGATGATTTTTATGAACAGAGACATGGGAACGCGATGGGCTCAAATGTGGCCCCTCCATATGCCAATGCATATGTGATAGCTTTTGAAGAGGATTATATATATTATATATATTATGTAATATATACTGCCACCCTCTGTTCTGGGAGCATGCCAAGGCAGGTTTTTGATATAACGATGATGTATTTTGTATATAGAGGGGCCCCGAGCCAACACTTACCTTATTTTTGTGAACAGATGAATAATGTATATACCGAACTGGGCTTCACAATACATGTGAGTACCAAAGATATCAATTATCTCAACACTCTAGTCAAATTTGATGGACAAACAGGGATTTCGATAGATCTCTATAACCAACTGATCGTAACAGCTTGCTCAATGGTGAACCACATAGTTTCGGATCCAACATTATGCACACAAAGACTAACAGACATGGCACTTAAATTCATACAAAAGGGCTATCCAAGATCACTGATGGATGCAACCTGATGATTTTTGCAACCTCCATTATAAACAGACACCAAAAAACAAATAATCGTATGTGCAACCACCTACCACCCACTGATGCCCAAAATACATCAAGCTTTACTACATCGGTCCCTACTGACTAGGGTTGTCACGATACCAAAATTTTTATTCAATTTCGATACCATTAAAAAAGTATTGCAATGCTCAATACTATTTGATACCTCGCTAACCACGCGTGTGCATTCTGCATTTTATGCATAATAGAACAGCCCTATCCTATTTTGTGGGGGGACAAGGTGACTAAAAATTGGCAAAGCGCGTTTTGTTTTTGTTTGTTTTTTCTGTTACAGAATTCACTGCATAGGAAATATTTAAATATTTTAATGGTTCTGACTTTTTTAGACGTGGTGATACATAATATGTATATGAATATAATTAACCCATTAATACAAATGTGTGTGACGGGGGCGGCTGTATCACACAGCCAGCACCTGGCCTCAATGACAGCGTCATGCTGCACCTGAGGGGTTAATTGACAGTGTTCACGGGATCACCGTGCCCTGTCATTGAGGCACAGTGCCCCGCACAGCACACTGCACAAGGCCTCCCACCTAGTTGCTATTCCTTGTCCCAAATCCTAGCACAGCCTAAAAGATCATACCAACATTCACATATCCAGGGGAATGGACTGCCCTGCCCTGCACACAGCCTCACTATTGGGGTAGGTAGAGAGAGGCAGTCAGTCAAACGGCAGCACAATGCATCATCCACTCCCCACACAGTAATGTGCCCACTGCCCAGAGCAGAGCCGCACTCTATTTCTGATGTTTACACTGCCAGGGCTGCAGTGTCTTTGAGGCGGCCCACATTTGTATTAAAGGGTTTCTGTCACCAGTTTTGGGCATATAAAACAGGATGACATTTGCAATGTGCAAATGTCACCTGATGCCCAAACTGGTGATCATTTTTTTACTGGTGCCCCCGTTTTTGAAATAAATCAACTTTTGTCGTATGCAAATGAAGCTTACTAGGTGCAAGGGGCGGTAACCCTGCACCTAGTAAGCGCCGTTTCCCTACCTTTATTCACGCCCCCTTTGTTGTGATGGACAGGGCCAGGCAGCTCGCTCTATCTGCTCCTGGCCCTGTCAGTGCTGAAAATCCCGCGCCTGCGCCGTTCGGACTTCATTCGGCGCAGGCGCAGTGAGTGCCGATTGCTGCCGGGCTCCCGGCTTCCTCACTGCGCCTGCGCCGATGACGTCACAGAACACCCAGAAGAGAAGGCGGCGCAGGCGCAGTGAGGCAGCAATCGGAACTTCCGTAGAGGTGAATGGAGGGTGGCCACATGGTAAATGGAAGGACCCACACGTACCTGACGTTGGTGGCATATCCTAGCAATATGCCTCCAATGTCTACAGTGGAAATACCCATTTAATGCTATGCTTACAGTGCTCTTTCTTGTAGAATTGTAGTATATATGAAGTAGACCTTGTGCTGATTTGTAATTTTTTGCATATTCTGCACACCAGTATTGCCACTGTGAGCCCAACCTAAAGTCACATGCACATGACTTCTCTGTGTGCACCAAGCCTGTACATCAGTTCATGGTTTGCCCTAGTTGTCTATAATATGAACTCATAGGCACTTTCTATGCAGCTTCTTTGAGGCACTGCATTCTTTCCTCGAAGCAATGTTTCTAGCTTGCCACTATTGTTTCCATTACGAAAACCTTCCATGTGCCTGATATGAAATCAGAGGCACACAGAGATATCTGCAAGCTGGGTTTTTAGCATTCACACTAAATGCATAATAAGTATGACCATTTTCATACGGATATAGGGGCACATTTATTAAGACGGGCGTTTTAGATGCTGGTCTTAATAAGACATCGGGCTCTACATAACTTTGGCGAATACACCGTCGCTTCTAAATGTAAGACAGCTTCTGACATCTGGCTTTGTGACACCAACACACAAATAAAATTGTCAGGGTTAACTAACATCTAACATGTATAGCCATCTAAGCCTCCATGCAATTCAGAGGTTGTACAAAGTTGTAATATGCTTATGTGCATAGTTATATCTTATGTGAGTACAGTATAATAGACCTGCAGACAGATAGGAACTGACTCCATCATAAATCAGTATGACACAGTAAGTTTGGCTCAGATGAGCCACCATCGAACCGGCAAATGAGACCAATGTATGGGCTGTGTTTCCAGGGCTGCTCAAATTCGTGTACATCAGCCCATGAACATGATTTTCTTCCAAACTTCATAGTGCCTGTTGAGCTACATTCTACCACTGAGGCAGGGTCAGAGACCATTCACCAGATGAATATTAAAGACTTTGGACACCTTTGGGGGCATTTTTTATTATTGCATTTTACTCATTTTGGTTTAAAAATATTTTTTTCACCTGATCTGTATTAAACATTTTCATAGTTTAGCTATAATGAGTGTTTATGAGCCAAATACATACCTGCCACTCTCTTTATTAGTTGCTTGTTCAGTTAATTGCAATCCATAAAAGTTACTTTTACTTTGGTGGCCCATGTCTGTCTCTGCTCCGCTACTTGTTTTAGGAATATTACTCATTGAACAACCACTGAGAGCCCTCCCCTCTTTGCCCTGTGTGCTGCCACACAGCCGCATCTTATTGCTAATCCACTTCTACTTTAACTCTGTGCTTCTGACCTCATTGCCTGAGCAATTAGGTTCTTAGTTTGCCAAATTCCATTCAAAGGTATGCCCTCTCTTGCCAGCCCTGATTTTGGACCTTATTCATGGATTTGCATGAACTCTGTCTGCCCTGTCCTCGGCCTGTTACTAACATGTCTTTCTTGTTCCTTCAGTGCCTTGCATCGGTGTCTTCTGCAATACCGGGACTACTCCAAGAAGTAGTGGTCTGGTGCTTTCCTGCAGCGAAGTCCAGATCCCTGTATAGGGGTTAAGGGGTAAATACCCTTAGGTGTAACTCCATTCCTTTTAGACCAAAGTAAAACCGGTTGGTCACAAACCCACTGCCATAACAGTTACAAAGATATGTGAGTGGTCAAAGGAACTATAACTGATTTAATGAGCCATTCACTGTTTCACTGTGCCGGTCGTGCATACTTTCACCTGCACTGCTTAGTTTTTTGAGACAAGCATATGCTACTGGCAGGATCAACTAGGTCATTTTGAGCTGTCAGAAGTTCAGAGATGAGGGCCACATATCAAACTACCAGAGCAGTTCTCTGATAGATTCATTGTAAAACAGAAAGGCTGCTAGTCTGCAAATGCACTTAAAGTGTAATCTGCAGAAGAAAAACTTTTGAAATTTTTTAAAATTAAAATAGAAAATTATTTTAGACCAAAATGAGTGGAATACGATAATAAAAAAATTCCCCCCGAAGGTGTCCATAGCCTTTAATCAGATTTAAAGATGAATGGTGGTTTGAGTCTAGGGGCCACACAATCTATCTTCATCTGGATTGAATTCTCACACTCAGGACACCTCCATTGCACGTGATTTGCTTGTATGTGTGACATTTCTGGAGATAAGATGGTAAAGTACAAAACCTGCGAAGCACACAACTTCGCTATTGTCTATCCAGGGATGTTCAAAGTCTTTCCTTCATGCGTTCTCAACATCTGCACCATCATCTTCTGATTTCCCACATCAGTGCACCTCTGGAGTAAACATAATCCACAGTCTTAATATAGGCATGTCAACAATATCATGAACACCATGGAAACTACCTGTGAAGCAACGCCATGAGCTATCCCTGCAATCTAACTTCCAAGGGCCTTGAACCAGGTGGCAAGGTTTCAAGCGTTCCAATCAACTTTGGAGTTAATCTTCTTAAACTCCTTTTTTTCACCTTTTTGGCCAGATCCAGGTCACATAGTGACTTAGGGAAATAACACCAGCATTCAACCTTATTGCATTATACACTCACCGGCCACTTTATTAGGTACACCATGCTAGTAACGGGTTGGACCCCCTTTTGCCTTCAGAACTGCCTCAATTCTTCGTAGATTCAACAAGGTGCTGGAAGCATTCCTCAGAGATTTTGGTCCATATTGACATGATGGCATCACACAGTTGCCGCAGATTTGTCGGCTGCACATCCATGATGCGAATCTCCCGTTCCACCACATCCCAAAGATGCTCTATTGGATTGAGATCTGGTGACTGTGGAGGCCATTTGAGTACAGTGAACTCATTGTCATGTTCAAGAAACCAGTCTGAGATGATTCCAGCTTTATGACATGGCGCATTATCCTGCTGAAAGTAGCCATCAGATGTTGGGTACATTGTGGTCATAAAGGGATGGACATGGTCAGCAACAATACTCAGGTAGGCTGTGGCGTTGCAACGATGCTCAATTGGTACCAAGGGGCCCAAAGAGTGCCAAGAAAATATTCCCCACACCATGACACCACCACCACCAGCTTGAACCGTTGATACAAGGCAGGATGGATCCATGCTTTCATGTTGTTGACGCCAAATTCTGACCCTACCATCCGAATGTCGCAGCAGAAATCGAGACTCATCAGACCAGGCAACGTTTTTCCAATCTTCTACTGTCCAATTTCGATGAGCTTGTGCAAATTGTAGCCTCAGTTTCCTGTTCTTAGCTGAAAGGAGTGGCACCCGGTGTGGTCTTCTGCTGCTGTAGCCCATCTGCCTCAAAGTTCGACGTACTGTGCGTTCAGAGATGCTCTTCTGCCTACCTTGGTTGTAACGGGTGGCAATTTGAGTCACTGTTGCCTTTCTATCAGCTCGAACCAGTCTGCCCATTCTCCTCTGACCTCTGGCATCAACAAGGCATTTCCGCCCACAGAACTGCCGCTCACTTGATGTTTTTTCTTTTTCGGACCATTCTCTGTAAACCCTAGAGATGGTTGTGCGTGAAAATCCCAGTAGATCAGCAGTTTCTGAAATACTCAGACCAGCCCTTCTGGCACCAACAACCATGCCACGTTCAAAGGCACTCAAATCACCTTTCTTCCCCATACTGATGCTCGGTTTGAACTGCAGGAGATTGTCTTGACCATGTCTACATGCCTAAATGCACTGAGTTGCCGCCATGTGATTGGCTGATTAGAAATTAAGTGTTAACGAGCAGTTTGTCAGGTGTACCTAATAAAGTGGCCGGTGAGTGTATGTCATATAGTAAGTTCTGAGCGTGTGCATATTGACTCCTCCACAGTAATTGGGATTTGTGACCCACACTCTGTGTTTACATCTCATAGGTTAGTGATGGTGAACCTTTTAGAGACCAAGTGCCCTAACTGCAACCCAAAACCCACTTATTTATGTTAAAGTGCCAGCACGGCAATTTAACCTGAATACTACAGTCCAATATAGTGTATCTTCTATGTACTTAATCATTTAGCTATAATAGCCTCCTACATTCAGTGCACTGCCTGTGCTGTTCATAGTGCGCCATGTACTGATGAATGGTAGGAAAAGTCCAAGGCATATTGGTACACCATAGACTTTTTCCAGGGTGCAGGTGCCCACAGAGAGGGCTCGGACTGCCGCCTCTGACACCCGTGTCATAGGTTCGCCACCACTGTCATAGAGGATGTCTGTAGCATCAGGTCTCTGCCTCTCCTTCCTCTCCCAGCTCAGACATCACAGATCCAAGCCTGACAGAAGTCCTACTGGAAAAATGCCACCCTAACACACAGCATCATTGCTGACATCACGTCTACAGGGCAGGGTCACTGTTAGTGATAACCAGTGTTGTTTCCTGTCAATTGATGCTTAGTAAACCGGTAATACCCCTTTAATAAGATGACCTGTTTTGTGTGTTTCTCACACAATAGAGTGAAACAGGCAGGCACTATGTCCGGGTTCTACCTATTACTTCTTGAATATTTAGCTTTAAAGTTTCATTTAGTCTTTCAGCTTTTCCACTGCTCTGAGGGTCATAGAGGTAAAAGGGTTGGCTGATTCCCAGGAGTAAAAAGGTTGGCTGATTCTAAAGGCAAATATGAAACACATATGATGGTTGTGGAGTGAGACAGACAGGAATACAGTGGTACATTTGTCCAGCTGAAAGCTGGCACTTATGCCAGAAAACCGCCAGATCCTCGTCTGACCCCAATATAGTCAATGGAGAGTTGGCAGTATCAGGCTATGTTGGATATGGTAAACTCCAGTAGTCTGTTTCTCTGCTAGAACAAACTGCTGGAGTTTGTGCCACAGATGTGAATCTACCCTGAGGTAGCAGGATAGCAAGTTTATGGTTAAGGGCAAGGTCAGTGTCATTGTTCTTGAGAACCGTGGTAGCCACTGTTGCTCTAACTGTGCTATATAGTATATCAGAGTTCTCTGTTTACCACCATATGTTTGCGTAAGAAGATATGTCCTGTGCATGTCCTAGGACTTCATGACAAAAGGGTGTAAAGGGCTTCTTGTAATGGGGAAGTCCAATGGCAGATGTGATGAACATAGTTTCCTTCAGAGAATGAAAGCAGTTGACAGTCAAAGGGCTGTAAAAAAGTGGAGGCAGCAAATATACATCCCTTACAGTATCAAAACAAGCCAGGAAGGTTCTAAGTTGCTTAAAGGATTGGTCATCAATATTTAATAGGTGGGAGTCTTACATCCAGTACCCCCACCGATCAGCTGTTCGAGAAGGCAGCAGCAGCACTGTGGCCCTCTCACTGCTTTATCTAGACCAATTGATGACATTCACGGTCATGTGGCCTAGGTGCAGCTCAGGCCCATTGAAGTGAATAGTGTGGTCTATAATATAGGATTTGAGACCACACTATTCACAAAGACCACTGCTTCAAATAACCTGCTGCTTCATTCCAACCACCACGCCCTTCACATCTTTTCTAGTATCCCTTGAAGCCAGTTCACACGAGCACAGATAAAGAATATGACAAAAAAATCGCTTATTGATGGTTAATAAATTCACACAAAGGCATATAACAAGAAAGAGGTGACTGAAATTGGAACAGAGGTTGGTAAAAAATAAGACAGGACATCAGACAGGTTAAAAAGAGGGATAAGCAAAAGAAACAATTTGTGTATGTTTCCCGATATGATAGTGCCTATATGAAAGGTGCGTTTCCTTCCAACCCAGAGGAGGGGTACCTTCCACTGCCTGAGTTGTGGGAATTGTAGTGCTATAATTAAAGGTGACATCGTGGTGCACCCCACACAGGAAAAAGGATACAGATTAAAGATTTTGCAACATGGGAGTCACATAACATCATATACTACTTGAAATGCCCATGTGGTAAGATTTATGTTGGGCAAACTTCTCGGACTATAAGGATTAGAATTAATAAAAATAAGTCCGGCATTAGGAAGGAACTCAAAACTATGTAAAATGGATACAGTGGAGGTGAAAAAAAGGTAGCAAAACTACTGTTGCCTGACATTTTTAATCCTGAAGATAGGTCATCAATATAGTAGAGCCAGGAGAACCCCTTTAATAAAATCATATCTCTTTCTAAACGTGTTATTACATAGTAACGTAGTTTATAAGGCTGAAGAAAGACTTACGTCCATCCAGTTGAGCCTGTTAACCTGCAAGTTGATCCGGAGGAAGACAAAAAAAAACATGAGATGGTAGCCAATTTTCCACATTTTAGGGCTTTAGGACCTTAAGACTCCAATCAGGCAATCAGAATAACTCCTTGTATCAATGTCTCTTGTCCAGAAATGTAATAACTACTGTATAACCTGTAATATTATTACACTCCAGAAATATATCCAGGCCCCTCTTGAACTCTTTTAGTGAACTTACCATCACCACCTCCTCAAGCAGAGAGTTTCATAGTCTCATTGCTCTTACCATAAAGAATCCTCTTCTATGTTTATGTAGAAACCTTCTTTCCTCCAGACGCAGAGGATGTCCCCTCGTCACAGTCACAGTCCTGGGAATAAATAGATAATTGGAGAGATCTCTGTACTGACCCCTGATATATTTATACATAGTTTTTAGATCTCCCCTCAGTCGTCTTTTTTCTAATGTGTATAACCCTAATTTTGATAATCTTTTTGGGTACTGTAGTCCACCAGTTTAGTTGCCCTCCTCTGAACCCTCTCCAGCTCCTCTATGTCTGCCTTGTTCACAGGAGCCCAGAACTGTACACAGTACTCCATGTGTGGTCTGACTAGTGAATTGTAAAGTAGTAGGACTATGTTCTCATCACAGGTATCTATGCCCCTTTTGATGCAACCCATTATCTTTTTGGCCTTGACACCAATTTTTACCAATCAAACTTTATCAAAAACATACAGTACTGTTTGTATATTTTAATAATGTGTATAGAACAGAAGATTATACAGCCTTCTTTTGCTGCTGTTGTGTGCAAACCCAAAATACATGTCCAAATGCATGTCCAACATTATCTTGGCTGGACTTTCCATTTGTTTCTACTGTGATATGGTTACACTCATATGAATTTAAATGAAACTACAAATATACTTTGCTCTACTAAAATTATATTTACCTCTTGAGTTTTAGATTTACTTTCACAGTATCCTCAGGATATCTGATCAGTGGGAGTCTGACTACTGACACCCCGACAGCTGTTTGAACAGGCCGCAATGTCAGGAAATTACCTAGCCCTGATCCATTTGCTTTGGTGACCGTTTTTTGCCAGTGATTTTGTCCTGGCTACTGGATGTTCAGTGTGCCCAGAACAATGCTGCAATATATCTGTCGGACCTTCCTATGTATTGACGTTGGTTAGATTCTATATTAACTGATTGGGCTTTAACTGCTTCTCCTGGCTTTGAGTCCTCAACTTGTTCCTGGTTTAACCCATTGTCTCATTGTTTTGACTCTCCTGCCTCAGATTCTGGCTTGTTTCACTCTCCTGCTACTCCTGTTTTCTGCCACCTTAGTCCACAGATGTAAACTGAATGGGACAGAGCAGTTTTAGTTTCCCTGCACTGCATCTACAATGTCAATGGATGGTGTGCAGGTAAACACTGAAGAGAACGCAGCACTTGCACAAACATTGTGACCCCTTCAAACAGGTCAGTAGCCAGACCCCTGCCAATCTGATATTGTCAATCTATCCTGAGGATAGGTCATCAGTATCAGAAACCTGGACAACCCCTTTAAAGAAGCAATCTGATTGGTCTAGCCTATTTATCTGAATGCCTGCAGAATCCACGCTTATACTGCAGAAACTAAAAGAGAAAAGTATGCAACAAATCTGCCATTTGGGAATATAACCAAATGCTCATTCAACAAACAGCTATACTTCCCGGCTCCCCCACATACACGGACATGCTTGGCTTCTTTGAAAATGCATATGTTCTGAATGTGTAGAGGGGAAAAGCCACTGCCGTACAATTTATGGTGGCTGGCTTGTCTCCCTGGTGAGAACATTAAACAGGCATGTTGAAATCAAATAGTATGATCTTTCATTCATCCAACATCTACTGTTGGTTGAAAGTTGGAACATCTCTTCTATACCCATTAGATGATTGACTGATGCCGTCAAAATCAGTGGGTTTGGCAGACATTGTTGTATATCACCATTAACCAGTCTATGGTTTTTTATTCAAATGCACAAACGAAAGGGTCAGTAATGAGCTACCTATAAGAGAACTAGATCAGATCAAAAATGTTTACTTGAGTTTAATTGAATTACATCTACTTCTCTTTTCCAGATCCAGTAACAGCTTTGAAAAAGGGGAAATGTTCTTGGGGACTAAATTGCATTGTGAGTAGCTTAGGTAGCTCACTGTTATTGACATTGTGCAATTTATTTCCTGCATCTAGAAGACTATTGCATAGTCCTGTCCCGTACTACCCATTGTTCCTTTCAATGTAATATATGATATGGTAGGTGACAAATCCCTACATAATTGATTGGCATTAGAGCCAAGTAATTAAAACATGTTAATGTTTCCTTAATGTCTTAATTACCTTGGATACCTAAACGTGTTATCAGATCAAGACACCAGCCAGGTTTCTGTTCTGATGGCAGTAAGAATGATCTGAGTACGATTAGACTCTTTGTCTAATTACAACTGAGTGGTTATCATCCCATGTCCCTTGATCTATCAATCTTCCACAGGAGACAGCTATCCAGTTCCAGATCTTCTGTTTTCCCAGTATCTAATCTGGGTGCTGAAGTGGAATCCAACTTTGTATACACTGGTTATCTCCAGAAAGGGTATGAACCTAAGTCAGATTCACTCTTGGAGGCAAGCAAGGCACACAGCCTCAGTGATGGCACTAAGGCTGGCCCCCATGGTGTGAAGGGCTTGGGTACATAAAACCTGTGCAGTGGCAGAAGCGCTTGATGCCCATTGCTATCAATCATAGCCACCTGTGGTGAGTCACTGTCATGGTGAGGGGGCACCTTATTCTCTTCATGTAGCAGTCTCTTTTATGCAGGGGCGGATTGGCCATTCGAGACCTATACAGGGAAATTTCACGGGTAGGACCAATGGCCAAGGGGGACACCATGAGGCCCTCCTCCGATGGCCGGGCCAGTGGACGTATTTGGGGATGTATTTTGTGCTCCTGGCGGTATTTTGTAATGGACTGTGATATTTGACTTTATTGGAGTGATATAATGTGCCACAATATGGTATTGCTGTCTCTGCCTTCCGTCAATTTGGACCTGATTACACAACAGGGCCACTTTTAGTATTTTTTCCAGGGCCACTTTAAGTTCCTAGTCCACTCTTGCTTTTATGGGATGATACTCCTCTCACCTTTGCTCAGATTTCTAAGGGTGCTGTACCTGGCATCTTTGTGACATATATATGTTATTTTTTCCCATCATTTGAAAGACTTTTTTAAGTATTGTGTTTATTAATTACTTTGTAGATTGCTTGCTAGTGAAAATTTTCAATATTTGCAGTTAGTAAGATTTGTAAAGTTATCTATCCAGAAGAAAATAATAAAAGTAATGTTTTATGGAGGGATTTCTGGAAGTCAGAAGCTTGCATGGAAATTGACTAGGGTATGAAAATATGTCTTCCAGAAGCATCCATTGACTGTGTCTAGTATTGCTGCTTACCCTGGTCACTTAAATAGCACTGAGCTGCACTACCAGTCAGAGCCCATGGACATAGTGGTGTTTATTTTTAAGAAAGCAAGGCTATCACCTAGTCTCTAAGAGTATTGTAATGAAAAGTCGACTGATGTAAATTACAAAACTATTTTGTTCAAAAACGTTATAATGTGGGTAAACCAACATATTAATATTTGTAGTTATCTCATTTTTGCACTGAATGCTCTGATATTCAACTTCATGTATTCATGAGAAACAGACTTTCACACCTACCGACACTGGCCAACATATTGCTCCTTGTTTCTGTGACTAAGGACACCTTTTGCATGGTCAGTATTTGTAGAAAAGTATCGTGGAAATATTTGTACCACTACTGGTTTTGACACATAGGTGGAAATCGTCAGGTTTGTCTCAAGTTCCTCTAAAGTGTGTGACCACCTTAACACTTGGACCTCCAGCTGTTCCAGTGTACCAAAATTATACTATGCTAAGGTGATACGGCAATCTGTTTAATTCAGTAGAACCACAGGTTTTCCAGGTTTTGATGTTATTATTCCATAGAAAAATGTTATGGCCTATAAGGGCATATGGAAGGGTCTTAAGTTCCCATTACATGGGCAGACAAAACATTTATACAAACTCTTGTTTCCAACAATTGCCCCGCGTAATGGTGTCGACAATCACCCGATGAACGGGCAAACACCCATTCATCAGGTGAAGGCACCATTGATGTGGACACCTAAATCATCATTTTTTGGGTGGTAGATCATTCTGTGTAAATAGGGATATGCTGCCCAGAAACAATTAATCTTTATATGAATGAGCGATCGCAGTTGCAATCATTCACCCCCTTAAGCATCATTAACACGTCAGTGTTTTGGTCAGTGATTTATGAGTGATTATGATCCAAAACCAGGATTGGAGCCTCCACAGACATAAGGTATAAGGGAAATATCTGCTCCTGTTCTGTGTTTAGAGCTGCATCTGGTTTTGGCTCACAATCACTGATGGAAATTACTGTCCAAAACACTGAAGTGTGAATGAGGCATTAGAGAGGAAATCATCCCCTTCCATGTAAATGCAGCCCTTATCGCCACCGATGATCATGCAATTGTCAGGAACTAATGCTTCTTTCTTATAATTGCTTGCTCAATTGTCATGTGTAAATGGGCAAATAGTGTGACTTCTTTAAAATACATTCTTTTCAATGTCAAAAGTACCTTTTTATGCAAAACTATATTTGTATTTTAGGTTTTTATTTTGCCTTTGTTTCCATTTACTGGCAGACCTGTACTAACGCAGCACAGAAAGCATGGTATTTATTGCATTCATTTATGAGCAGTTCATTTAAACATTTAACACAGTCCATATTGTGAAATATGTACCACATTCACTGGAGACAATAAAGTTCCCAACATTTTACTGATGTTAATAAGATTATGCAACCATTATAAACCAAGCCCTGCCCTAAACCAACATGCAATCGAAGTAAGAGCTTGCAAGATGCCAGTAAGAATGAAGGAATAACAATATGTATGCAAAATGACTCTTGGTATTGCTCACAGCCATGTGCCAAGTAGATTAGAGTTTCTCAATACACCGCTTGCAACATCGCAGCCTAGTTTAACCAAGGTACTATCGTTCGATACTAAATCTGATATTACAGTGCGTCAGAGTATAGTATTGCATGGTATATAGTCATAGTATATGCCATTTAAACGTGTGTGACTTGCTTTATTAAAGATAATAATTTTCTTTAAACTGAGGTATGTTCTTTGTTACATTCGATATTTCGGAGCTATTATGCAAAAAAAACCTTCAGTCAAGTAAAGTTAATCATATCATGTAATCTTTCCTTGTTTGATACCTCATTTAGGCTGCTTTTGCATAGTTTTTTAAGTATTTTTTTCTGCATAGTTTTTTTTAAGCCCAGATGTTAGCTGAAGGTCTATGGGGAATTTGAAACACAAGACATACAAGTTTTTTTTTTTTTTTAATTATGTGGCATTCTTTGTCTTTCTTGATTCTTTTAAAATAAACAGCATGATGTGGCCATTGGCTTTTTTCTGGATGATTTAACAACATCTCTATATAGGAGAAAATAAGCATGAAGAAAATGTGTTAGGCCTCATTAGCGGCAGCACGGATCCGGCAGGTGAAGGGTGCTGCCGGATCCGTACTGCCGCAGGGACATGTGTGAGCCAGAGCCGCGCTCCGGCCCCACGCATGTCACACAGTACATACACATACACACACACAGACATATACACATACATACTTACATGCTCCCGGCAGGTCTCCACAGCACAGTACAGGAGCAGGATGGCGTGCACATAGGACGATTCCCCACAGCGCCCTCTGCTAGGTATGTATGTATGTGTATTTGTATGTGTATATGTCTGTGTATGTTTATGTGTATATGTGTATGTCTGTATGTGTGTGTGTATGTCTGTATATGTGCAGGTGACGGATCCGTCATGAACTCCATTGAAAATCAATGGAGGACGGATCCGTTCACCATTTTATCACACCAAACGGATCCGTCCCCATTGACTTTCATTGGGGGTCATTCCGGATCCGTCTTGATGCGGATGCCTGGACCGGAGAGCAAACCGCAGCATGCTGTCTTCAGTTCAGTTTTGCCCCCATTGACAATGAATGGGGACAAAACTGAAGCGTTTTATTCCGGTATTGAGCCCCTATGACGGAACTCAATACCGGAATTATAAAACGCTAGTGTGAAAGTAGCCTTAAAACATACTGTATGCAAATAAAAAAAACACCAGAAAAAAAAGTATACACTTATTCTTGCAGATGTTTAGCGTTTTGGTGTAATATAATACCTGAGCCAAATGTATGTGTATAAGGACCCTTAAAAAGGTGTATGTGGAAGAAAGCACTTTATATTGACAAGTGGATACATCTGAATAGGGTAATTTCTGCAATTGTATATTGGTCCCTTACATCTGAATAGGGTAATTTCTTCAGCCCGTGCATGGATTTTTGCAGACCCCCCCATTCAGATAAAGCGGACAATTGCAGAAAGTTTTGCAACAAATCCGCTGCATGTGAATATACAGTGCCTTACGAAAGTATTCGGCCCCCTGGAACTTTTCAACCGTTTGCCACATTTTAGGCTTCAAACAAAAAGATATAACATTTTAACTTTTTGGTGAAGAATCAACAACAAGTGGGTCACAATTGTGAAGTGGAACGAAATTTATTGGATCATTTAAACTTTATTTGTAATAATAAAACTGAAAAGTTGGACGTGCAAAATTATTCGGCCCATTTACTTTCAGTTCAGAAAACTCACTCCAGAAGTTCATTGAGGATCTCTGAATGATCCAATGTTGTCCTAAATGACTGATGAAGATAAATAGAATCCACCTGTGTGTAATCAAGTCTCTGTATAAATGCACCTGCTCTGTGATAGTCTCAGGGTTCTGTTTAACCCCTTCCCGACCAGCGGCGTACTGCGGGAAGTAACTTTCCGACCAGCGCCGTAGTACTGCGCGCCCGCCCGATCAGTTGCGGGGGGCCGGCTGTTCCCAGTAGCCGGACACCTGCTGCGTACGCCCGCATCGGTGAAAACACCGATGTGGGCGTATTAACCCTTCATGTGCCGCGGTCAGCGCTGACCGCGGCACATGCGATGCGGGCAGACGGAGCGGGTGTCCATCGGGTCCCCGCGCTGCTGTGACGGGGACCCGATGGCTTAGATAGCAGCCGGATGCCTTCCTTAGGCATCCGGCTGCTATCTACGGAAGCCTGTGAGATCCAGCCCTCTGGATCTCACAGGCAGTAAGGCTGGAAGTGTATTACTGTGTGTAATACACTTCCAGCCAATGCATTACAATACAGAAATATTGTAATGCATTGTAAAGGGGATCAGACCCCAAAAGTTAAAAAAGTGTAAAAAAAAGAAAGTGAAAAAATAAAGTTTAAAATAAAAAAGTTTCAAGTTCCAAAAAAAAAGCGTCCTTTTCACAAAATAATATAAAAAAAATTGTAACAAATAGTGAAAAAAATAAAAATAGACATATTAGGTATCGCCATGTCCGTATCGACCGGCTCTATAAAAATATCACATGATCCACCCCACCAGGTGAATGCAGTAAAAAAAAAAAAAAAATCTGTGCCAAAACAGCCTTTTTTTGGTCACCTCCCCTTACAAAAAGTTTAATAGCAGGCGATCAAAAAGGTGTATTTACCCCAAAATGGTACCAATCAAACCGTCATCTCGTCTCACAGAAATGTAGACCCTACCTGAGACAATCGCCCAAAAAATAAAAAAAATATGGCTCTAAGAAAACAGCAACACAAAAAAAGGTTTTATTCTGTTAAAAAATGCATCTAATGTGTAAAACTTTCCAAAAATAAAAATGTTTGACATATTGGGTATCGCCGTGTCCATAACAACCTGCTCTATAAAAATATTACATGAGATGGCACCCCAGGTGAATGCTGTAAAAAAATTTTTAAAAAAACTATGCCATAACAGCCATTTTTTTCACCTTGCCTCACAAAAAGTGTAATAGCCGGCGATCAAAAAGGCGTATTTACCCCAAAATGGTACCAATCAAACCTTCATCTCATCCCGCAGAAATGTAGACCCTATCTGAGACAATTGCCCAAAAAATACAAAAAATATGGCTCTCAGAAAATAGCAACAAAAAATAGGTTTTATTCTGTTCAAAAATGCATCTAATTTGTAAAACTTTCCAAAAATAAAAATGTTTGACATATTGGGTATCGCCGCGTCCGTAACAACCTGCTCTATAAAAATATTACATGAGATGGCCCCCCAGGTGAATGCTGTAAAAAAAATAAAAAAACAAACCTATGCCATAACAGCCATTTTTTTCACCTTGCCTCACAAAAAGTGTAATAGCAGGCGATCAAAAAGGCGTATTTACCCCAAAATGGTACCAATCAAACCGTCATCTTGTCCCGAAGAAATATAGACCCTACCTGAGACAATCACCCAAAAAATAAAAAAAATATGGCTCTCAGAAAATAGCAACACAAAAAAAAGATTTTATTCTGTTCAAAAATGCATCTAATGTGTAAAACTTTCCAAAAACAAAAATGTTTGACATATTGGGTATCGCCGCGTCTGTAACAACCTGCTCTATAAAAATATTACATGAGATGGCCCCCCAGGTGAATGCTGTAAAAATTTTTTTTTAAAAAACTATGCCATAACAGCCATTTTTTTTCACCTTGCCTCACAAAAAGTGTAATAGCAGGCGATCAAAAAGTCTTATATACCCCAAAATGGTACCAATGAAAATGTCACCTCGTCCCGCAAAAAATGACCCCCCACATAAGACAATAACTCAAAAAAATAAAAATCAATGTCTCCCGCAAACCAATCCATCAAAATCTGTGCTGCAAAATTCATATGGCGCTCCTTCTGTTCTAAGTCCTGCCATGTGCCTCCACAGCAGTTTACCACCACATATGGGGTGTTGCCGTATTCAGGAGAAAATGGGTAACAAATTATGGTGTGCTTTTCTCCTGTTACCCCTTGTGAAAATGAAAAATTTGGGGCTAAAGCAACATTTTATTGGAAGAAATGAAACTTTTCATTTTCACAGCCAAGTGTTTCCAAATTCCATAAAACGCTTAGGGGGTCAAAGTGGCCAGTACCCCCTTAATATGTTCTTTGAAGGCTGTAGTTTCCAAAATGGGGTCACTTTTTGAGGGTTTCCACTGTAGGGGTACGTCAGGGTCTCTCAATTACAAAATGGTGCCTAAAAACCATTCTAGCAAAATCTGCCTCCAAAATCCGTATGGCGCTCCTTTCCTTCTGACCACTGCCACAAACCCATAGAGACGTTTACCACCACATATGGGGTATTTCTGTAAACTGCAGAATCAGAGTAATGTATATTGAGGTTTAGTTTGCTGTTAACCCTTGCTGTTTTGCAAGAAAAAAAATTATTAACATGAATAATCTACCAAAAAAGTGAAATTTTGAAATTTCACCTCCATTTTCCATTAATTCTTGTGGAACACCTCAAGGGTTAACAAAGTTTGTAACAGCAGTTTTTTTATAATTTGAGGGGTGTAGTTTCTAAAATGGGGTCATTTATGGTTGGTTTCCATTATCTAAGCCCCTCAAAATCACTTTATATCTGAATTGGTGCTTAAAAAAATGATTTTGGAAATTTTGTTGAAAATTTGAAAAATGGCTTCTAAACTTCTATGCCTTCTAACGTCCAAAAAAGTAAAATGACATTTATAAAATGATGCCAACATAAAGAAGACATATGGGGAATGTAAAATAATAGCTATTTTTGGAGGTATTACTACATATTTTGAAAGTAGAGAAATTGAAATTTGGAAATTTTTCCAAATTTTTGGTAAATTTGGTATTTTTTATAAATAAAAATGAAATATTTTGCCACAAATTTACTATTGTCGTGAAGCACAATATGTGACGAGAAAACAATCTCAGAATGTCTTGGATAAGTAAAAGCGTTCCAAAGTTATTACCACATAAAGTGACACATGTCAGATTTGCAAAAAATGGCCTGGTCAGGAAGGTGAAAACAGGCCCGGGGTTAAAGGGGTTAAAGCACACATGAAGACCAAGGAACACACCAGGCAGGTCCGTGATACTGTTGTGGAGAAGTTTAAAGCCGGATTTGGATAACAAAAGATTTCCCAAGCTTTAAACATCCCAAGGAGCACTGTGCAAGCTATAATATTAAAATGGAAGGAGTATCAGACCACTGCAAATCTACCAAGACCCGGCCGTCCCTCTAAACTTTAATCTCAAACAAGGAGAAGACTGATCAGAGATGCAGCCAAGAGGCCCATGATCACTCTGGACGAACTGCAGAGATCTACAGCTGAGGTGGGAGAGTCTGTCCATAGGACAACAATCAGTCGAACACTTCACAAATCTGGTCTTTATGGAAGAGTGGCAAGAAGAAAGCCATTTCTCAAATATATTCATAAAAAGTCTCGTTTACACACCAAACATGTGGAAGAAGGTGCTCTGGTCAGATGAAACCAAAATCCAACTTTTTGGAAACAATGCAAAACAATATGTTTGGCGTAAAAGCAACACAGCTCATCACCCTGAACACACCATCCCCACTGTCAAACATGGTGGTGGCAGCATCATGGTTTGGGCCTGCTTTTCATCAGCAGGGACAGGGAAGATGGTTAAAATTGATGGGGAGATGGATGGAGCCAAATACAGGACCATTCTGGATAAAAACCTGCTGGAGTCTGCAAAAGACCTGAGACTAGGACAGAGATTTATCTTCCAACAAGACAATGATCCCAAACATAAAGCAAAATCTACAATGGAATGGTTCAAAAATAAACGTATCCAGGTCTTAGAATGGCCAAGTCAAAGTCCAGACCTGAATCCAATTGAGAATATGTGGAAAGAGCTGAAAACTGCTGTTCACAAACACTCTCCATCCAACCTCAAAGAGCGTGAGCTGTTTTGCAAGGAATAATGGGCAAGAATTTCAGTCTCTAGATATGCAAAACTGATGTGCAAGAGACATACCCCAAGCGACTTGCAGCTGTAATCGCAGCAAAAGGTGGCGCAACAAAGTATTAATGCACGGGGGCCGAATAATTTTGCACGCCCCACTTTTCAGTTTTATTATTACAAAAAAGTTTAAATGATCCAATAAATTTCGTTCCACTTCACAATTGTGACCCACTTGTTGTTGATTCTTCACCAAAAATTTAAAATGTTATATCTTTTTGTTTGAAGCCTGAAATGTGGCAAAAGGTTGAAAAGTTCCAGGGGGGCCGAATACTTTCGCAAGGCACTGTATACAAAAAAGGAGAATTTTTATATTTCTGCATGAATTTGACCTGACACCAGTGGCGTACATAGAGAAGTAAGGGCCCCATAGCAAGGATCAAACAAGGCCCCCCACACAGGACAGAAGGGTTTCTGCCTAAACCTCTTTCAATGACCCTTGGGCCATTTTTCCACTGCCTCGTTTGCTAAAAGTTGTCCTGACCAAGATTTCACCTCCAGTAGAAGAGGAGATAATCCCAGCAAAGACTGGGCCCCCTCTTGCCCTGGGCCCCATAGCAGTCACATGGTCTGCCGCTATGGTAGTTATGCCCCTGCCTGACACTACATGGGAGTTTCAAAAAATTCCTGAAAGTAAATAAAGATCATACAAATAAACCAAATGATAAACCAAACAAATGAATCAAAAATATTAGACTTGGTCATTCATTTATTGAGGAAAATGCCACATGTTTGTGAGTGGGAAAATTATGTGAACCTTTTCTTTCAGTATCTGGTGTGACCTCCTTGTATCTGGTAATTTTTGATTAGTCCTGCACATCTGCTTGTGGGAATTTTAGCCCACTCCTCTGTACAAAATTGCTTCAATTCTGTTATGCTGGTGAGTTTCCTCCGATGAATTGCAGGCTTCAGGTCCTTCCACAACATTTCTATTGGATAAAGGTCAGGACTTGGCCATTGCAAACCTTTAACTGTAACCTAAAATTAACCCCTTCGATGCCACAGTTAATATTGACAGTTGCATTTAAGGGGTTTACAGAGGAAGCTCCCTCTCTCACTCCATTGGCTCCCCGCAATGCAATCATGGGGTACCAATGGCTGCTGAGGCAGCTTGAGGCTTTAACAAGCCCTTGTGGCCTTCCAGCTACAGAGGACTTTGAGACCCAGCCCCCAGACTGGGTTTCATTGGCAATTGTAAATGTAACACTGTATATTGTTATGCATTATAGAAGGGATTAGACCCTCAAAAGTAGTGGAACAAAAATGAAAAGTAAAAAATAAAAATGATGCCAGAACAGCCATTTTTGGTCACCTCACCTCACAAAAAGCATAAAAAGTACCAAAATGGAAGTAATGAAACGTTAACTCGTACCACCCCCGTCATTGAACCCCTCAGATGCCGCGTTCATCTCTGATGTCACCACGCCCTGCCAGCAGGGTGACTTGGTGACATCATATCACAGGTCACCGTAAACAAGATTTTTTGCAGTTTCTTCAATCAAGATGGTAGCAACGGCCTCTCTGTGAGCAAATGGATGAGGTGAGTATGTTTTTTTTACTCTGATTGTGCATTTCAGGAAAAATAGATTTACTAATACAAAGCGCATGGCAAACCAAATTGTTCCTAAAATTTGTATCAAAGTCAGTTCGTTTGACTTCGATTTGCTCAACACTAGTGACTTTATAACTGAATTGGTCCTTTAAAAAATTGGGTTTGGACATGTTCTTGAAAATTTGAAAAACTGATTCTAAAATTCTAAGCCTTCTAATGTCTTAAAAAGACACAAATGATGCAAACATAAAGTAGACATATGGTGAATTTTAATAACTATTTTATGAGGTATTACGATCTGTCTTAAAAGTAGAGAAATTCAAATTTAGAAAATAGCAATTTTTTTTCAAGTTTTCTTTAAAAATAACAGGTACAACATATTGACTCAAATGTATCACTAACACTAAACAATCTCAGAACTGGTTTGATGAGTAAAACCAATCCAAATTTATTACCACTTGCCAGCTTTGCAAAAGGCTGCCAAGAAGGTGAAATATGACTGTCAGGAAGGGGTTAAACAAAAAAGTTCTATTTTCCTCTCATCCAACCAGAAAACATTGTTCCAATAATCTTTCTGGCTTGTCTAGGTGATCTGTAGTAAACTGCAGATGGGCAGAAATGTTCTTTTTGGAGAGAAGTGGCTTTCTTCTTGCAATCCTGCCATGCACAGTGTTCTCCTTGTTAGTGTCCTCCTGATGGTAGACTCCTAAACATTAACATTAGCTAATGTGAGAAAAGCCTTTAGTGTTTTGTAGTGTAGAAGTTATCTTCGGTTCTTTTGTGTCCTTGCGGACTATTAGGTGCCCTGCTCTTGGTGTGATCTTTGTTGGTCAACCACTCCTGGGAAGGGTAATAATGGCCTTGAATTTCCACCATTTGTACACAATCTCTCTTTAGAGTTTTAACTTTTTCCAACCTGATGAGCAACAACAACACTTCATTTGAGGTCCTTAGAAATCTCCTTTGTTCGTGCCATGATAGACTTCCACAAACATGTGTTGTGAAGATCAGGCTTTCATGGATCCATATTATTTAAATAAAACAAGCCACTCGCTCACACCTGATCACTTAGTCATCACATTGAATGAAAACAACTGAATCTAATTTCACCTTTAAATTATCTACCAATCATAAAGGTTCACATACTTTTACCACTCACAGACGTGATATTGGATCATTTTCCCCAATAGATAAATTACCAAGTCAAACATTTTTTACTAATTTGTTTGATTTGGTTACCTTTATACACTTTTAGGACTTGTGTGAAAATCTGATGTAGTTTCTAAACAAATTTATGCAAAAATATAGAAAACTCTAGAGTTCACAAACTTTCAAGCACCATTGTGCCAGATGTAATTAAAAAAAAACTTGTAGCCCTTTTTTCATTTTTTACTTTTATTCCAAGTTCCATTGTATGAAGCTGGCCAAGTTCGTGGCCGTACTATGGATCTATTTTGTATTAAGGAATAATACAACCTCCATAGAAATGCATAGGGCATCTACTGTGCCTATGTATGTCTGATTTTATAAGAAGACTAAGACAATAAAAATTGTAGCATGCTGTATTAGATGTCAAAAGTACACTTTCACATCATCATGCATGTTATCTAGTTTAAGCAATGATAGTCATCTGGGAATGTGTGCACATTAGTGAGAAAGACTAAAGTCTCTTTCACATTAGCGGCAGCACGGATCCGGCAGGTGAAGGGTGCCGCCAGATCCGTGCTGCCGCAAGTACAGTACAGACCAAAAGTTTGGACACACCTTCTCATTCAAAGATTTTTCTGTATTTTCATGACTATGAAAATTGTAGATTCACACTGAAGGCATCAAATCTATGAATTAACACATGTGGAATTATATACTTAACAAAAAAGTGTGAAACAACTGAAAATATGTCTTATATTCTAGGTTCTTCAAAGTAGCCACCTTTTGCTTTGATTACTGCTTTGCACACTCTTGGCATTCTCTTGATGAGCTTCAAGAGGTAATCACCTGAAATGGTATTCCAACAGTCTTGAAGGAATTCCCAGAGATGCTTAGCACTTGTTGGCCCTTTTGCCTTCACTCTGCGGTCCAGCTCACCCCAAACCATCTCGATTGGGTTCAGGTCTGGTGACTGTGGAGGCCAGGTCATCTGGCGTAGCACCCCATCACTCTCCTTCTTGGTCAAATAGCCTTTACACAGCCTGGAGGTGTGTTTGGGGTCATTGTCCTGTTGATAAATAAATGATGGTCCAACTAAACGCAAACCGGATGGAATAGCATGCCGCTGCAAGATGCTGTGGTAGCCATGCTGGTTCAGTATGCCTTCAATTTTGAATAAATCCCCAACAGTGTCACCAGCAAAGCACCCCCAAACCATCACACCTCCTCCTCCATGCTTCACGGTGGGAACCAGGCATGTAGAATCCATCCGTTCACCTTTTCTGCATCGCACAAAGACACTGTGGTTGAAACCAAAGATCTCAAATTTGGACACATCAGACCAAAGCACAGATTTCCACTGGTCTAATGTCCATTCCTTGTGTTCTTTAGCCCAAACAAGTCTCTTCTGCTTGTTGCCTGTCCTTAGCAGTGGTTTCCTAGCAGCTATTTTACCATGAAGGCCTGCTGCACACAGTCTCCTCTTAACAGTTGTTGTAGAGATGTGTCTGCTGGTAAAACTCTGTGTGCCATTGACCTGGTCTCTAATCTGAGCTGCTGTTAACCTGCCATTTCTGAGGCTGGTGACTCGGATGAATTTATCCTCCGCAGCAGAGTTGACTCTTGGTTTTCCTTTCCTGGGGCGGTCCTCATGTGAGCCAGTTTCTTTGTAGCGCTTGATGGTTTTTGTGACTGCACTTGGGGACACTTTCAAAGTTTTCCCAATTTTTCGGACTGACTGACCTTCATTTCTTAAAGTAATGATGGCCACTCGTTTTTCTTTACTTAGCTGCTTTTTTCTTGCCATAATACAAATTCTAACAGTCTATTCAGCAAGAAATCCCACTTATTAAACCTGACAGGGCACACCTGTGAAGTGAAAACCATTTGAGGTGACTACCTCTTGAAGCTCATCAAGAAAATGCCAAGAGTGTGCAAAGCAGTAATCAAAGCAAAAGGTGGCTACTTTGAAGAACCTAGAATATATGACATATTTACAGTTGTTTCACACTTTTTTGTTAAGTATATAATTCCACATGTGTTAATTCATAGTTTTGATGCCTTCAGTGTGAATCTACAATTTTCATAGTCATGAAAATACAGAAAACTCTTTGAATGAGAAGGTGTGTCCAAACTTTTGGTCTGTACTGTATGTCTGTGTGTATGTGTCTGTCATGTGTGGTGTACTGTGGACAGATCCGTCATGAACTCCATTGAAAGCCAATGGAGGACAGATCCGTTTACTGAGTGTGTCACACTGAACGGATTCGTCCCCATTGACTTGCATTGGGGGTCATGACAGATCCGTCTTGGTGCGGATGCCCGGGATGGAGAGCAAACCACAGCATGTTGCGGTTTGCTCTCCGTTCTGGAGACGGAATGGAATGCTTTAAGGAGCATTCCGTTGTCTTCAGTTTAGTTTTGTCCCCATTGACAATGAATGGGGCAAAACTGAAGCGTTTTTTTCTGGTATTGAGCCCCTATGACGGAACTCAATACCGGAAAAAGAAAACGCTAGTGTGAAAGTAGCCTTAGCTGACAAACACCTGAGAAAAATTAGAACAAAAGTATTGTGGCCTATAGCATCAACCACTGATAATTCAGCCTAGAAGCTATTAAAATATCCGTGACTGTGATGAGGGGACATCCTCTGCCTCTAGAAGAAAGAAGAGGATTCTTTACGGTACGAGCAGTGATACTATAGAACTCTGTCTGAGGAGGTGGTGATGGTGAATTCCCTAAGAGTTCAAAAGGAGCCTGGATGTATTTCTGGAATGTAATAATATTACAGGTTATAGTTATTAGATTTCTCGAGAGGTCATTGAGCCAATGAATTAGTCTGACTGTCTGATTGGATTCG
Organism: Rhinella marina; assembly: GCA_900303285.1. Taxonomy (NCBI): domain Eukaryota; kingdom Metazoa; phylum Chordata; class Amphibia; order Anura; family Bufonidae; genus Rhinella; species Rhinella marina. The sequence continues at coordinate 14,215 of ONZH01014797.1, read as the reverse complement.
GAAAGGATTTTTTTTACCCTTTAAAATGAGGAAAATTGTCTTCCACCTCATGTTTTTTTTTTTTGCCTTCCTCAGAATAACAAGATGAACTGTATGGAGTACTGATACGTCGGGTACAAAGTATAATTTGCCCTCCTGCGCAGCGGCTCCGCTCCGGGTCCATCGTTCCATTGTCTTCTCCTGCCAGTGCTGCACTGTTCTGACCCCGTACAGCGTCAGGACGTAATGCACGCACCATGACCTGATGCTGCACGCAGTCAGGTGACAGTGCATCGCCGGCAGGAGAATACAAAGGAGCGCCAGGACCCGGAGCGGAGCTGTGGCGCAGGAGAGGTAACAGAGTTTTTTTATTTTAGTCTTATGGGGGCTGAGTGGGCTGATGGGAAGTCTAATGAGGGCTGAGTGGGCTGATCTGAGGTCTGATGGGGGTCTGACATGGAGGGCGGATATGGGGGTCTGATGTGATGTCCTGAAATTTATGGAGGATCTGATATGAGGTCTGATGAAAAATATTTTTTTCTTATTTTGCTACTCTAAAATCTGGGGTGCGTCTTATAAAGCGAAAAATACATTATATGTGGACACCAGTGTTACCTGTATCTTTTTAGGATACCCAAGGGAAACTCATTGTTATGTCTACTTATATGTTACATCCGGCACTGGTAGGCGCGTTCTTCTGCAGACACTGCCAGCGTCTGGTTGCTAAGGAGGTAGCCGGGTCTCTCTGTGTGAACGGCTAGCGCTGTTGCATCAGGTGCACTGATGTCACAGGTCACGTGAAGCTGGGGCACGTCATGTGACCAGGAAGCGCAGCTTATTTAAACATTCAACCTGCTGGCCATAGGTTTCCTGTGAATTGTAATTCTTGCTTCACTAGCAATTTCATTACAATATGTTTGGACTCCTGACTTCTGACCTTGACTACTTCTCAGACCCTGATTTTGTATTCTGATTTTGGCTCAACTGACTTCTTATGTTGTCCCTGGCTTGGTATCAATTCTGTTTTTGTCATCAGTTCTGGTTTGATTGTTCTCCTGCTCTGACCTTGGGTTGGATTTGGATCTGCTTTTACCTTACATGTTTGGACCCTTGCTCAAAAACTCGTGTTTAACTTCAGATTTGTATTGTACTATTCTTTGTCTTCTGATTTTACTCTGTTTATGTTCTCCTGGTTCTGACCTGGTTCATCCGACTTTGTGTGTTCTGTTTCTCTTGTTTACCCCATTGTGCCTGTCTGTCACTATTGTTTTCTCCTCAGCATCTCCCTCTTAAGATACTTAGCTAAGCAGGGACTGTCGTCCAATTGTGGTCTGCCATTTAGGGCAGTCCTGCAAGTAGATAGAGACAGTGGTGCAGGTGGTTTCTAGGGCTCACTTTTCCCTACTGTGACAAGACAGGACTGCCAGTAGTGAGAGTACAGCGTTTCAGGTAATACATGGCTACTCTTTACTCCCCTCATTGTCTTCTCTGCCACCTGTTAACATTATATATACAGTACAGACCAAAAGTTTGGACACACCTTCTCATTCAAAGAGTTTTCTGTATTTTCATGACTATGAAAATTGTAGATTCACACTGAAGGCATCAAAACTATGAATTAACACATGTGGAATTATATACTTAACAAAAAAGTGTGAAACAACTGTAAATATTTCTTATATTCTAGGTTCTTCAAAGTAGCCACCTTTTGCTTTGATTACTGCTTTGCACACTCTTGGCATTCTCTTGATGAGCTTCAAGAGGTAGTCACCTGAAATGGTTTTCACTTCACAGGTGTGCCCTGTCAGGTTTAATAAGTGGGATTTCTTGCCTTATAAATTGGGTTGGGACCATGAGTTGTGTTGGGCAGAAGTCAGGTGGATACACAGCTGATACTCCTGCTGAATAGACTGTTAGAATTTGTATTATGGCAAAAAAAGCAGCTAAGTAAAGAAAAACGAGTGGCCATCATTACTTTAAGAAATGAAGGTTAGTCAGTCTGAAAAATTGGGAAAACTTTGAAAGTGTCCCCAAATGCAGTCGCAAAAACCATCAAGCGCTACAAAGAAACTGGCTTACATGAGGACCACCCCAGGAAAGGAAGACCAAGAGTCACCTCTGCTGCGGAGGATAAGTTCATCCGAGTCACCAGCCTCAGAAATGGCAGGTTAACAGCAGCTCAGATTAGAGACCAGGTCAATGCCACACAGAGTTCTAGCAGCAGACACTGTTAAGAGGAGACTGTGTGCAGCAGGCCTTCATGGTAAAATAGCTGCTAGGAAACCACTGCTAAGGACAGGAAACAAGCAGAAGAGACTTGTTTGGACTAAAGAACACAAGGAATTGACATTAGACCAGTGGACATCTGTGCTTTGGTCTGATGAGTCCAAATTTGAGATCTTTGGTTCCAACCACCGTGTCTTTGTGCGACGCAGAAAAGGTGAACGGATGGACTCTACATGCCTGGTTCCCACCGTGAAGCATGGAGGAGGAGGTGTGATGGTTTGGGGGTGCTTTGCTGGTGACACTGTTGGGGATTTATTCAAAATTGAAGGCATACTGAACCAGCATGGCTACCACAGCATCTTGCAGCGGCATGCTATTCCATCCGGTTTGCGTTTAGTTGGACCATCATTTATTTATCAACAGGACAATGACCCCAAACACACCTCCAGGCTGTGTAAGGGCTATTTGACCAAGAAGGAGAGTGATGGGGTGCTACGCCAGATGACCTGGCCTCCACAGTCACCAGACCTGAACCCAATCGAGATGGTTTGGGGTGAGCTGGACCGCAGAGTGAAGGCAAAAGGGCCAACAAGTGCTAAGCATCTCTGGGAATTCCTTCAAGACTGTTGGAATACCATTTCAGGTGACTACCTCTTGAAGCTCATCAAGAGAATGCCAAGAGTGTGCAAAGCAGTAATCAAAGCAAACGGTGGCTACTTTGAAGAACCTAGAATATAAGACATATTTTCAGTTTTTTCACTTTTTTGTTAAGTATATAATTCCACATGTGTTAATTCATAGTTTTGATGCCTTCAGTGTGAATCTACAATTTTCATAGTCATGAAAATACAGAAAAATCTTTGAATGAGAAGGTGTGTCCAAACTTTTGGTCTGTACTGTATGTATATATATATATATATATATATATATATATACACACACACACACATTTCCTCCCCTGGCTTTTGCAATTTATTTTTCATCTAGTGTCAAGAGAACAGTTGGTTATTGTAGTGATGTAGCTAAAGCCACATGGAGTGAGAATATTGGCATATTCCCCTATCGTGTTCAGGTTGGAGGCCAGGATCTGAGGGGAGAAAAAGCTGTGAGGAGACTGTAACTGAGTCTGAAGGGCTTCAGATGGGTAAGAGAGGCACTAAGGCTGCAGTGAGCTGCTGCTGAGCAAGCTGAGAGTTAGAAACAGCCGATGAGTAAATATGATGGCTGTAGAGAGAGAGAGGAGCAGAGATGGCTGACCAGAGAGTGTGTCATGAAAGACAAGCTGCTGCCCTTTGTTGGAAGGAGTGAGCCACATGTTTATATTGAGGCAGTGGCCCTGCATGTTCCTGAAGTGGTGTAAGCCCACATTGGAAGTGACCGGAGATACAGTGCCTTGCAAAAGTATTCGGCCCCCTGGAACTTTTCAACCTTTTGCCACATTTCAGGCTTCAAACAAAAAGATATAACATTTTACATTTTTGGTGAAGAATCAACAACAAGTGGGCCACAATTGTGAAGTGGAACAAAATTTATTGGATCATTTAAACTTTTTTTGTAATAATAAAACTGAAAAGTGGGGCGTGCAAAATTATTCGGCCCCCTTGCATTAATACTTTGTTGCGCCACCTTTTGCTGCGATTACAGCTGCAAGTCGCTTGGGGTATGTCTCTATCAGTTTTGCACATCTAGAGACTGAAATTCTTGCCCATTCTTCCTTGCAAAACAGCTCAAGCTCTTTGAGGTTGGATGGAGAGCGTTTGTGAACAGCTGTTTTTAGCTCTTTCCACATATTCTCAATTGGATTCAGGTCTGGACTTTGACTTGGCCATTCTAAGACCTGGATACGTTTATTTTTGAACCATTCCATTGTAGATTTTGCTTTATGTTTGGGATCATTGTCTTCTTGGAAGATAAATCTCCGTCCTAGTCTCAGGTCTTTTGCAGACTCCAACAGGTTTTCATCCAGAATGGTCCTGTATTTGGCTCCATCCATCTTCCCATCAATTTTAACCATCTTCCCTGTCCCTGCTGATGAAAAGCAGGCCCAAACCATGATGCTGCCACCACCATGTTTGACAGTGGGAATGGTGTGTTCAGGGTGATGAGCTGTGTTGCTTTTACGCCAAACATATAATTTTGCATTGTTTCCAAAAAGTTCGATTTTGGTTTCATCTGACCAGAGCACCTTCTTCCACATGTTTGGTGTGTCTCCCAGGTGGCTTGTGGCAACTGTAAACAAGACTCTTTGTGGATATCTTTGAGAAATGGCTTTCTTCTTGCCACTCTTCCATAAAGGCCAGATTTGTGAAGTGTTCGACTGATTGTTGTCCTATGGACAGACTCTCCCACCTCAGCTGTAGATCTCTGCAGTTGATCCAGAGTGATCATGGGTCTCTTGGCTGCATCTCTGATCAGTCTTCTCCTTGTTTGAGATGAAAGTTTAGAGGGACGGCCGGGTCTTGGTAGATTTGCAGTGGTCTGATACTCCTTCCATTTCAATATGATCGCTTGCACAGTGCTCTTTGGGATGTTTAAAGCTTGGGAAATCTTTTGGTATCCAAATCCGGCTTTAAACTTCTCCACAACAGTATCACGGACCTGCCTGGTGTGTTCCTTGGTCTTCATGATGCAGAACCCTGAGTCTATCACAGAGCAGGTGCATTTATACGGAGACTTGATTACACACAGGTGGATTCTATTTATCTTCATCAGTCATTTAGGACAACATTGGATCATTCAGAGATCCTTAATGAACTTCTGGAGTGAGTTTTCTGAACTGAAAGTAAATGGGCCGTATAATTTTTGCACGCCCAACTTTTCAATTTTATTATTACAAAAAAAGTTTAAATAATCCAATAAATTTCGTTCCACTTCACAATTGTGACCCACTTGTAGTTGATTCTTCACCAAAAATTTAAAATGTTATATCTTTTTGTTTGAAGCCTGAAATGTGGCAAAAGGTTGAAAAGTTCCAGGGGGCCGAATACTTTCGCAAGGCACTGTAACTGGGGTGGTTAGAGGACACTAAGATACTCCTGCCTGCAAATGAAATTGACCTAGTAATATAAGAAGGAGCTTGTACCACCTCATTGTCTGTCAATGAGAGACTATACTAGGTAGAGTGCTGCAAAGCTAAGTGCACTTGTCCTAAATTTAAGAACAATGAAGAGGTTACATGGCAGTATGTGTTCATGTTTAGATAAGTATGGGCCCTGAGATACCATTAAGCAGTTTCAACCTACTGTGGACCTGCTTTAGACTGCTGATAGGGCCTCCCCACTTGCTCACTATTCTTTCGACACCACAAGTGGCTATAGAACAACTCCATCCTAGAGACTGTATTGTGGGTAGGCACCTCTAGGTGCTCTAGGTTAAGTGAGTGGCCTGAGACAGTGACCCAGTCATCCTGTTGAGCCCTCCAACCAGCCACTGTGATTTATACTCTTGACTGTGTAAGCTGGCTCTGCAATATGTACCATGAACTGCAATGTGGCCTGTGTCAGGAGACTGTTACTGTCCTGCTGTGAGTGGCAACTGCAAGTTACGTTGTGAACTCTATATACAGACTGTTCCATTACTGCTACTGAAAACTGTCTAGCTCTGTGCCACAATTCTGCATGTAACCAACAAGTTTGTACCCTCTATGAGCGTGCTTGTTGTCTCAATCTGAACTGTTGTTCAAGCTGCTGAGTTCATGTGAATCACTGTGCCATCCTTGAGTGGCGTACCATGTAATGGTCATAGGTCTCACCCATAAGTTTCTGACTCTCTTCGAAGCTACCTTATCACAGCATATGTACTCCTTTTGGGCATGAAATAGCTGTGTTGCAATTCCATCTGCTGTCACACTGAGACAATGACAACCTTGTCCCGAGGCACAATCACATCCACACCTTGGCAGCCTCTGAGGACTGTGTACTTTGATGTTTTCATTCCTTTTACTCAGTTACTAAATGCTGTCCTGATTTGCATATAACTGTTCAGAGGTAGCCGGGAGCCAGTCCAAGCATAGAATCACCACTTGGCTACCCACCTACCTTTTGTTGCAGTCATTCACATTCAAACTCACATTTGAGTAACTATGACCACTGCAGGTGACATTGGTACTTTTTCAGTATGGGACTATGTGGTTTTTGCCCTCATGCTCCTCATCTCTGCTATTATTGGGATTTACTATGCGTTTGCTGGTGGTGGACAGAAAACCTCAAAAGATTTTCTCATGGGAGGCAGGAGTATGACTGCAGTCCCAGTGGCTCTTTCTCTTACTGCCAGCTTCATGTCTGCAGTTACAGTGTTAGGTACCCCGGCGGAGGTGTACAGGTTTGGTGCCATGTTCAGCATATTTGCTATAACTTACACCCTTGTCGTGGTGATCACATCTGAAGTATATCTGCCAGTGTTCTACAGACTGGGCATCACCAGCACCTATGAGGTAAGTGCAGTTAAATATGTAGAAAAATGTACAGACCTTAAAGAGGTTATCCCACAAAATGTTTCTCACCTATCTATAGGATAAGTGATAAATATGTGATTGGCGGGGGGCCTCACTCCTAGGACCGCCACTGCTCACTAGAATGGGGGTCACCCTATTTCTCCTCACTGCACGACCACAATGATACAATGAAGAGGAGATTGAATGGAATAAATTTGTAGCAAACTCTTAGGGTACATCCACATAGGACATATACCCTGTGGATTCGCTGTCCCAAATTTGTGTGAAGCAAATTTGCTAGATTTTGCAGTACTAGCAAATTGGATGAGATTTTAAGAAATCGTATCCACATGGCGTGAAAAAATTGCTGGCATAAATTGACCTACGGTTTTGACAGCATGTTAATTTATACTGTAGATTTCTACTCCGGATTTCACACTTTGCATCTGCAGTTTGCATATACCAAGATTTCACATTAGATACATAAAGCCATACAATACAATCAATACATAATGTGTTGAGATTGAGATTTTCCTATTTTTACATTTCTTTCGGACATACCTATTCAGGTAGCTTCTCTGAATGTATACAATATACTAAGTTTTCCCTTGCTCTACTTTTAATGAATCTTAATGTGCCTACTCCTTATCTAGGGATTTAAGCACTGAAAAAGCTACCTTCTACGAATAGACTTTAAATGGTCTGAATGACTGTTATCATTTTTAATATGTCTTTAATTAGTAATGAAAAATATTTGACTATGTCACTGCTGATAACGAATGCAAACTAGAAACTAGCTCTGTTTCCAAAAAGAAAAGAAAGCTGTGCCTCTAGTACCACCAGATATAAAGTAGCTATCCTATAAGTCAATGTTTAACCATTTAAACAGGTCTTGAGATCATATTTAGGATTATGGCTAAGCCAGTACCTCATTTACAGACTGTTATTTATCATCAGTGCAGAGCAGAGAGAACTTGCTTAAAGGGAATGTGTCATCAGAAAATGACCTGTTCTTATGTTCATCATATTTTTAAAGAATTTTTGATTATGTTATTTTTAATTTTCCATATCAACATCTATATTTCAACAAAAAACATACATTTCTGCAGTTTTTGCACTGGCCACTAAGCCTAATAATAGGTGCTACTTCTTGGTCTGTATAGATCACTTTACTGCAGTTATGTATTATTCAAAACCTGCCTGTAATGATAAGGAGATATCACCTCTTTGTATAGATAAGGCTGGATTCACATCATGTTTTTCCCATCCGTTTAACGTATACAAAAAACATATACATTAAACGGATGCCTCAGAATGATGCCATACAGTGGCATCTGTCGCCCTAGCGTTCCACTGTAAAAAAAAAGCAACATACTTTTTTTACCGCTGTAAAAAAAAAGTATACTTTTTTTACTGGACTGTACAACAAGAACATGGTGTTCTACCTTTTTGTATCCTTTTTTGGTAACATATATGTCAAACGGAGGCATAAAACATGATGTGAACCCACCCTAAGACAGGATCCACCATTCACAATAGGTGATTGTCAAAGCTTATGTATTCACGCCTTGTACAATGACCTCTGCAGAGGTCACAGAGCATTCCTAGAAAATTCTCCCATAGAAGTCACTGAGGTCTCCTCCTGACCATTGTGTCTATGGACCATGGGTCTGCCGTAAATAATTTTTTAATGCTGTGTAAATGCACAGGCAAGATGGCCATATACATAATCATGTTCAGGAAATAGATTTAAAAAATCTGCAATCAGAAAATAAAAACAGATTAGATAAATAGGAGATGTGTCACTATTTGGTTTCAACTGGCAGATACAATTTTTGGTGACACATTTCCTTTAATAGGCATACTGATAACATATGCGGTAAATGCTATCACTGCTTCAAAGGAGCTGTGAAAAATAAAAGGTGGAATCTGATTGGTTGCTATGGGCAACTAAACCTGTTCTACTTAACATAAGTTTGATAAATCTCCCCTAACATGTTGACCTCTAAGTAACAAGTAAGATTTCCTTGTAATGTTGTCTATGGAAATATATTGATTATTACTCTTCAGTAGATGGTGTAGTGTACCCAGATTGTAAAAAGTTACAGAAGTTCCTCAAGAGGCTGGTTAATAATTCCTTCTGGTAACTATAAAATTGAACACCACTACCTTTAACATTTGTGTGTGTGACTACAGACATGCTATATACTATATATAATCACAGCTGGTGTTTATATATATATATATATATATATATATATATATATATATATACACACCGTATATACCGTATTTTTCGCTTTATAAGACGCCCCCGATGATAAGACGCAGACCAGATTTTAGAGTAGGAAAATAAGAAAAATATATTTTTCATCAGACCTCATATCAGACCCCCCCCATAAATTTCAGGACATCACATCAGACCCCCATCAGACCTCAGATCAGCCCGCTCAGCCCCCATCAGACCTCAAATCTGCCCACTGTGCCCCCATATGAGCCCACTGTGCCCCCATCAGACCTCAGATCAGCCCATAAATGATCCCACTCTGCCCCCATGTGAGCCCACTCTGCCCCCATATCAGCACACTCTGCCCCCATCAGACCTAAGAATAAAAAAAAAAAACCTCTCTCACCTCTCCTGCACCGTGGCTCCGCTCCGGGTCCAACGCTCCTCTGTCTTCTCCTGCCGGCGCTGCACTGTCACCTTACTGCGTGCAGCGTCAGGTCATAGTGCACGCACTACGTCCTGACGCTGTACGAGGTCAGGACAGTGCAGCGCCAGGAGGAGAAGACAGAGGAGCACCGGACCCAGAGAGGAGATGCAGCACAGGAGGCTGAGTATGCTCCCGGCAGCTAATACATACTAGTAAGCGCTTCCATAATGGAAGCGTTCACTAGTATTCGCTTTATAAGACGCACGGCCATTTTCCCCCTACTTTTGAGGGAAAAAAGTGTGTCTTATAAAGCGAAAAATACTGTATATATATATATATATATATAAAATAGTCCTTGCTTGTAATATCTAAATCAGACAAAATGTTCTACGTATTGAATAATGTCCATTGTAATAAATATCCTTATCCATTTATTATTTTCACAGTACCTTGAGCTCAGATTTAACAAGTGCGTACGACTTATTGGCACATTGTTGTTCATTATCCAAACGGTATGTAATGTCTTTTTTCTTTTATAGTAAAATTTATAAAGTTCTGCAAAGTTTTTGTTACTAAAAAAATATAATGGAGCAAAAGCTATTACAGTTTTTATAACATATTTAGTATGAACTATCACAGCACTGTATTTTACAGTATCCCTGTAATCATAAGAACCCCTGCAATATAGAACACATTACTTATGGTGAATGATGTAACATACTTACCTGACACGGCTCTCAGGTCCGGCACCCACACGCTGGGAGAAATTCGCTGCTGGGTCGCATCCGTAGCAATACTCTGTTTCTCCCCGCAGTGTGTGTGCGTGCGCTGGGGGAGGTTAGCAGCGGGCCGAATAACAGCCCAGCTGCCCTGTTACTGTGCAGTTTGTATCCTGTCCTGTGGAGAGTCGAGTCCATGGACCTATCAGGTTCTGATCCAGGGACTCGGCACTTAGTTTAAATCCCCTCCTGGTCATACACTTTGCCAGTGATAGTCTTTGAACTTACAAGCTGTGTTTCTGGTTCTGGTTCCTGTTCTTAATTGGATTGCTTGTGCTTCTGACCCTGGCTTGCCCACTGACCACTCTTTGTCTCTCGTTTGGTACTGCATAGCCTGTCTGCTTCTGACCCATTTACGTATGACTATGGTAGTTTGTTTGTCTGTCTTTGATTGTCCATGTCTCCACTTATTTAGCGTAGGAACAGTCGACCAGTTGTGGTCTAGCTATCTAGGACTTGTACTGCAAGTAGGTAGGGAAAGCGGGCTGGATTCTAGCCTTAGGGTTCACCATCCTTGCCTGTCTCTACCTACAGTTTGTTACAGGTGATTAGTAAATAGCACATATATTTCCCCTTCATTTCAGTAATGTACCTTTTATTTAATATGCCTGTGAAGAAAATAGTTTTTTAAGCATGGAAAATTCTTGTTTGGAGTGCCAGGACCCCTGACTGCAGTACTGCCCTAATGGTGCCATGTACAGGGTGATGAGTATGTAGCAGATCAACCAATAAACTGAATGAGGTTCAAGTGCTACTCACAAGTAACCATGACCCCAGTATAGCCAAAAATCCAACACTCCTCGGCCAAGCATGTGTAGTGAATGGAGAGAGGAGGGGAAAGCTGCTGGCAGAGGTATCTATCTCCTGTGAATAAAAGGATCAGGCAGTTGAAATGCAATGTGCCTGACCCTTATCTCCTTTGATATCATCTGGAGAGCCAAAAGGCCACCATGTATATTAGTTTATTGATTAAGCCTGCAGAAATCTGTGTGTTCAGCCCAAACACATCTAATGTGTATTACGAGCTGTCTAAACAGTCTAAAATGTGCCAGATTTTGCACAGTGGCTAATGATGGAGGATAAATCTGTTGTGCCTTTATACAGTCTAGTTTAAGTTTTCTCCACCTATTAGTTGGCATATTTCTTCCCAGGATTGTACGCCAAAATATTTGCAAATTTTTTGGTGCACATTGTTAAATGCCACATCACCTACACTAGGCCACACCCTTTAAAGCTAATCCTGAAAGTAGTAGTCGGCACTCCGTTCAAGTAGATGGCGTGGTGCACGTGTCCAGGGTTGGCGTCCCACAATATATCATAAAGAGAAGGACTGGCACTTCACTGTATGGAATAGCTTATTCTTTTATTGTCACATTAACCAAAATTCATGTGACGCGTTTCCGTAAGTTTGAAAAAGGCTCATGCCTGAGCCAAAACATGTCACATGAATTTTGCTTAATGTGACAATAAAAGAATAAGCTATTCCATACAATGAAGTGCCGGTCCTTCTCTTTATGATACCCTTTACAGCTAAGTCATGCCTCCAAGTTGAAAGAATTAATAAATTAAGTGCAAAACATGTATGCCAAAATTTTGGCACAAATTACTTCAGAATCTGGGTGTGTTTTGATTAGTGAATCATCCCAGTGTGCTTGAGGAGTTGCACCGTATTTATCATACCATGTGTGCCAATTTGACAAATATTGCTCAATTTGTGATCTTTTTCAGCAACTTATAAATACTACTGACTGGTACAAATCAAAAATGCAAACTATTAGTAAAGTTGCTTAAAGGGGTTGTCTTACTTCTGCAAAGTGGCATTTATCATATAGAGGCACTTACTAATGTATTGTTATTCTCCATATTGCCTCCTTTGTTGGCTGGATTCATTTTTCCATCATATTATACACTGCTCATTTCCATGTTTACGACCACCCAGCAATCCATCAGTGGTGGCCATGCTTGCACACTATAGGAAAAAGCATCAGCCTCTCTGGTGGCTGGGACCATGAGAGCGTACATAGGCTGGTGCTTTTTTGCTGTGCATGTACAGCCACCACTGATGGATTGAAATGAGCGAAACAAAACCATAGAAACGAGCAGTGTACTGTATAATACATAGTAACATAGTTTATAAGGCCGGAAAAAGACATCTGTCTATCCAGTTCGGCCTGTTTTCCTACAAGTTAATCCAGAGGAAGGCAAAAACCCCTGTGAGGTAGAAGCCAATTTTCCCCACTTTAGGGAAAAATTTCCTTCCCGAATCCAATCAGGCAATCAGAATTACTCCCTGGATCAACGACCCCTCTCTAGTAACTATAACTAGAGATGAGCGAGTAGTGAAATATTCGAAAGTTCGAAATTCGATTCGAATAGACCGCGAAATTCGACTATTCGACCGAATATCGAATCCCATTAAAGTCTATGGGAAAAAAATGCTCGCCACTTGGAAATCTCAATTCGACCACTTGGAGGTCACCAAGTCCACCCTGAAACCTCAGAAAAGGATGCCAACACTGCTGGAATGCAACTGGGACAGCAGGGGAAGCATGTCTGGGTGCATATAACGCGCCCAAGTCACACTATTACGCCACTATCACAGCCTCTCAACAATACACTCCAAAGACAATGTAACCTCTCTGTAAAGTGAGACCATACAAGGAAACCTTCTTTCCTCTACATTGCCATGGACCCCAAGCCAAACTAGACAAAAAAGAAGATAAAATTCTGCACCCCTTAAAATCACGTTGCCTATGACAACCACAGATGGCATAGGCAAAGGGGAAAGCAAATAGACCCCACCCCTAATTGTCATTGTGTGTGTGTGTGAGATGTGGTCAGACATGTCTTCTTTAAAAATGTAAAAACAACTCAAACACATGCAGAAGCCTTAAAATGCCCAAATTGTTGGCGCTTGAGATGTCAGTGACCCGACCTGGCCCAGTGTCATGTCTAGCAGGTTAAAGCAGTGGGGATGTTGAGGGATGCGTAGGACCGCAAAAGGCAGGAAGAGGCCGTGGGCTGGCCAGAGGCTCATGGAAAATTTTGTGGAGGCCCAAGAGGTGAGACCTGTTAAAAATTTTGTGGAGGCCCAAGAGGTGAGACCTTGATAAAATTTTGTGGAGGCCCAAGAGGTGAGACCTTTTAAAAATTTTGTGGAGGCCCAAGAGGTGAGACCTTGATAAAATTATGTGGAGGCCCAAGAGGTGAGACCTGTTAAAAATTTTGTTGGAGGCCCAAGAGGTGAGACCTGTTAAAATTTTGTGGAGGCCCAAGAGGTGAGACCTTGATAAAATTTTGTGGAGGCCCAAGAGGTGAGACCTTGATAAAATTTTGTGGAGGCCCAGAGGTGAAGACCTTGATAAATTTTGTGGAGGCCCAAGAGGTGAGACCTCTTAACATTTTGTGGAGGCCCAAGAGGTGAGACCTCTTAACATTTTGGAGGCCCAAGAGGTGACGACCTTGATAAACATTTTGTGGAGGCCCAATGAGGTGAGACCTTGATAAAATTTTGTGGAGGGCCCAAGAGGTGAGACCTTGATAAAAATTTGTGGAGGCCCAGAGGTTGAGACCTCTTAAACAATTTTGTGGAGGCCCAAGAGGTGAGACCTCTTAAAACATTTTGTGGAGGCCCAAGAGGTGAGACCTTAATTTGGGCCAAGGGAACTTAAATTTTGGTGGAGGCCCAAGAGCGTGAGACCTCTTAAACATTTTGTGGAGGCCCAGAGGTTGGAGACCTCTTAAACATTTTGTGGAGGCCCAAGAGGTGAACCTCTTAAACCATTTTGTGGAAGGCCCAAGAAGGTGAGACCCTCTTAAACATTTTGTGGGAGGCCAAAGAGTGAGACCTCCTAAACATTTGTGGAGGCCCAAGAGGTGAGACCTCTTAAACATTTTGTGGAGGCCCAAGAGGGTGAGACCTCTTAAACATTTTGTGGAGGCCCAAGAGGTGAGACCGTCTTTAAACAATTTGTGGAGGCCCAAGAGGTGAGACCTCTTAAACATTTTGTGGAGGCCCAAGAGTGTGAGACCTCTTAAACATTTTGTGGAGGCCCAAGAGGTGAGACCTCTGTAAACATTTTGGTGGAGGCCCAAGAGGTGAGACCTCCGATAAAATTTTGTGGCAGGCCCAAGAGGTGAGACCT